>SNQJ01S0031345.1:59140-71086 GCA_010110895.2 Picea sitchensis
ATATGAAAATATATCATAACTCATACCATTATCCATCAAACAAATTTGGGTCCATTACCCAAACCTGGGGTCTCCAACTTCTCATGGCCATAACTCTCTAACCATGAGAAGTTATGTGACCTTCCACATACCACTGGAAATGGAATGACAAGCACTATCCATCTAGGATAGTTTACCTGACAAATTCATTGTCCTTCATCTCATTATTCCACAATTAAGAATGGGTTCTCTTACTCCTCAAAGCGTCTTCCCATGAGGGATTTCACCATAAGGGGACCACTTTGGAGTTCATCCATCTTTACTTCTTATCAACCATGACAATACAATAATGATTCATATTTACATAAAACAATATTGGGTCCATTACCCAAACCTTTGTGCTGTGATGCTTTCTTCAAGGGTTGACATCAATGACAACCAACCTTAATCAACAACAATTCCCTCAAATTCAAATAGAAATGTCTTTAAATTATTCAAGCCATCAAATGTAGGAAGATTACTTAATTCTATGCCAATCCAACGAACTGCCTTAGTCAATCTGGCACACCTCCATGTAGAGACTTCATACATTCTGTTCTGCCAATTTTCCAATGCTTCTTCTGAATCTGACAAACATGCACTTTCACTTCACCAACTTAGATTTCCATCTGCTATAGGATTAATATAATCTTGATGTCCTTCTGTTAGTTTATAGATTTTCTCTATATCCTAGGTGCAATATTCTTTTCTTATAGGTTCTATGTATCTGCAACCTTCATCAGTATCAAGAGGTGCAATTACCCTAAGGCCATCACCTTCAAATGTCATTATTCTCTTTTTCAGGTCAACAACAGTCAAATTGTTGAAAGCCCAATCAATACCCAACAAGGCAGGATAAGGACAACTATTATCAACAATCTCAATCACTTCAAAGTATGCAAATGTCTTCCAAAGGGACATGCTATTATCTCTACAGGGACATGCTATTGTCTTCCAAAGGGGCTCACCGCCTGCTGATTAGCCATCTTGAGCCTAATAGGAGAGTAAATCAATTTAGGTTTTCCCATCAATTCCCAGGTCTGCTTCGTCATAATATTTACTTCTGATCACAGGTCGAGGACCACATAGTCTATATCATAGTCTCCAATCTAAGCACTAAGGTGCAGTTCCTTTCTTGTTCTCCTTTTTCTAGATACTTGATTCACAACTCTATTCAACAAAGGATCTACATTTCCAATTTCATAAAGTGTTGTAGTTCCTGCACAACTCTTTCATCTTTAATCAAATTAATACAAGTATACAAGAAGTCCACAAGCTTGCTTACCTCTTTTCCCTGTCTAGGTAGGGTAGATTGATCAAATGTTGGAGGCATTTCACATTCCCTTACTTCCAGTTGTGCCCTAGATGAAGAATCATGTTCACCTACAAATTATCTTCTTGCTTCTTCAAAAGTATGATTTTCTTTCCTTGGATCAAACAATGGTTCCTTCTCTGAATCTCTTCTGATCCTTGATCCATCTATAGTCTTTCATGGAGTCACCCTGTCTTCTCCTGTGACAACACCTCCTCTAGTAATGACAGTGACTATGGGTTCCTCACCACGAGGTTCAATTGATATTAGTTGGACTTGCTAGTTTCCACCTTGTTGTTCTTGAACTTTAGCTAACAATACTGGACAGTCTTCAATGAAATGATCAAATGAATTACAATAGCTGCAAGTAGTACACGGGTTATGACAATACCTTTCCAAATGACCTGGATGGGCGCAGTTATAGAAAATAATCTGACCTTGAACTCGAACCATGCCTCCTCCTCATCCTCTTCCTATGAACCCACCGCGAGGGTTGAATTTTCCTCTTCCCAGGGAATTGAACTGCACAACATTCCCTTCTTGCTGTAATTCTCCTTGAATTCTATATGCATCCCTTGACCTTTCATGCATGAGGTCATAATCCCTACAGTCCTTCTTATCATGCTCGAAAGACTTATAGAATGTACAATAGAGATTGGTGGGTGTCTGGACATATTTCTGCATATAATAACATTCACCAGGGCAATGTCTAGTTCTACATACCTCGAACCATGGTAAAGTAGCTTGTTTCAAAAGGTTAGGGGCTCCAGAGGCCAAATACTCATTAAATAAAGGACAGTTCTCTTTGTCATGGCCCTTTTCTTTACATATGATACACCAGATGTATTCTCTTTTCTCCTTTCCTTTATCTTTCTTCATGTCTTCAACCTGTAAATATAAACTAGTTAATTGATTCAAAATCTGACTCATACCTGGACCGGATTCTCCTACAGGGGATGCTTCTAGTTTCATTACAATCTATAATGCTTCACCCTATGAAGTGACCTTTTGTTGCATCAGAGGAACTCTAATGTGTGGCAGGAGGGTAGTGATGAACCATTCCTTATGTTATTTGTCGAGAATATGAAAACTTAAATGGCCTGTCAGGGTCTTGAACCTTTGATCAAATTCCCAAACTGGTTCAATTACCTTTTTCTTGATTTTGTTCAACTCTTTATTGCACTGCCACTCTGACTTAGGCTTCTTGAACTTTGCACTCAACACAATTTTAATGTCATTCAATGGTTTAGGCTATACAGATCGTGTAACAAACTTCATATACCAACTCAATGCACGATCCCTCAGGGTAGTACTAAACTGAGCTCTCTTAACAGGTTCGTTGGTGACTTGGTTAATGATCCATACCACTTCGCATAAGAACCAGTGCTGGTCAGGATCCTTAGATCCATCTCCACTGAAAATGGGTAACCTCATTTCATCTTCCATGGATTTTCCTTGGTTTCTCCATTGCGTGTGTACTAAACTGCTTGTAATAGTACTCTGAGTGCTCTGATTACTATGGGTACTCTAGTTACTTAATGATGATAAAACAATAGGAGGAGTAGTAATACTTACTTCGACAGTAGGCTCAATCCCTGAAATTCTAGTTCTTCTCGGTGAAGTTCTTCAGTCTTCTCTTCCTCTGCCCTTGTCAAATTTTCATATTCTTCATCTGATCTCCATGCTTCTTCTCCACTCTAGAAATATTCGTCTCGTGCCAATTGTCTGTAGCTCTTCTTAAACAGGTTTGCAAGCGGAACCTTTTCGAATGATCTCCCACTGCATGTGTGTCCATCCTCTGCATCACTATCGCTGTCTGAATTTTTGAACATTAGTTTTAAAATCCAACCGATTATTGTATCTTCAAGATATTCTTCTCATGCAATAGCATCTTAATATTCAACTTCAAGAAGTGTAGAAACTTTCCTCTAGGTCCCTTGAAGAAATACCTCTCTGCTTGTCTATATGATTCCACTTTGTCAATAGAAAACTTAGTAATGTACCCTCCAATAGTACTATCAAACCAGAGATCCACTGCCCTTGACACAACATTATCAACTTTATGGAATTTCTTAATTAGAGCCGATATCCAAACCATAGGTGGTCTAGATTTGATTTCAAACTAAGTGTCTGCTAGTTTGTCTAACCACTCATGCAAATCCTTATGAACTCCTCCAAAGAAAATATCATGTACATCAGTAAAGATGTACCTTCCCAACCAGTCTTTTGTACTATTTCTAGGGTTCTTGTTCTGAGCTTCGACGAAGTCCCTTTATTGTTCTTCTATCCAATTCTGAATATCTGTCTTTGATGGAAACCACCTTGACATTCCCTCAAGAACATCCTCGTCTTGAAAAAAAAACCATTTGTTGGGATAGGGGCAGACCCAGGGTTCAACTCTAACATCGCACCAACAAACCATAACTACTGGCCCTTTCGGCAACACTTGTGAAGCAGATGAAGTCTAACCCAAAGTAGCAATAGGGGGGTTACAGGACACATGTCTCTACAACCAGAGGAAATGCAAGATTATTCTGAAACAACAACGCAAGATAACTTAAAGATTCTTAACATTCTTATGCTTAACTTCACGATGTTAGTTATATCTTTTATCTTTAGTAGGGAAAAAAACAATGCAATAATAGTATAAAATATAACAAATAACACAGAATCAACCTCATAGAACAACAATATTTTATGTGGTTCACCCTCTCCCCAGGGCTACATCCACAAAACTGTTTTTATTGATCAAATGGAAATATACAATTCTATCTGCGCACTTAGTTGTAGATCCTTCTTTCTTTCTCTTTATTTCCTCTCCCTGCGCACCCAGCTGCAGAATATATCTTTGCACCCAGCTGAAGAACCCCAAAATACAAGAATATTCTAAGATATAACACTTTTACATCTCACCATCACTATCACCCCTTTCTCAACTCTTCTAGACCTCTATTTATCATTTCATGACTCTTAGAAACCCTAGACCGAAGTCCAAGTGCCAAAACCCTATGCGCAAAAACCCTAGGTACCAAAAATCTAGGCGCCAAAACCCTAGGTATACATAACCCACATTTTAAGGACTTCGCCGACCTATACTTCCTTTTTCTCCACGAGGTGGTCCAAAGCACCCATTAGTGTCTTCTTTCACTTGCTGACTTGTCCATGATCTTTCTTCGTTGTTGCTTTGTCTTCCTTGATCTTCTATTTCAATGAATTTCTTTCCTTTACTTCACTCCTTATTTTATGCCTCTTTAACCACTTCGACCCTTCCTCAGTTTGTGTGCCTTCTGCGCACTTCATACTTTGTATTTCTTCTTCCTTAATCTTCGCTTTTTTCCTTAATACATGACCAGGGGCCAACAAAGACTCCTAATACAACTCTAACTAAGATCTAGTTAGGAGAAACTCATTAAATGATGTTTTGGGGAACAAAGGGACAACCAAGAGAGAAAATAGGAACAGATTGGGGAATGTGAAGGAAATTGGCTTTTTAAATAAAATAAAAATGGTATTTACTGGTGCAACTTGGGGAAAGTGTGACAAGTGTGTGGGTGAATAATCATAATCAAATTAATTAGAAAGATAATTAGTTGTGCATGAGGAAATGTGTGTTTGAGAAATTTTCTATAAAACAAATGTGGTATAAGGGAAATGGATCTCACTTTTTCTTGGTAATATTATGCTGCCAAAATTTTTGGACTGTGTTTTTTTTGTGAGAGTTGGGAATTCAAGCTTGAGAAAGAGTGCAATATCTTCCTTGCGAGGAAATATTTGGAGCTATTGTGATTTGGTTTGTTGTGTGTGGCCCCTTTTTGGCTTTGGGGGATAAGGGGGAGGAAGAGCACCCCTAGCCTGGGCTAGGAGGTATGAATGTAGTCACTGGATAATAGGTGAGGAAAGAAAGAACTTTGCGTGGGATACAATACTAAAGGACTTTCCCAAATTGTTATTTATTCTTTGGCTACAATATTTTACTATTTTAGTATTTGTAATTGAAATATTATTGATGTGACATTTATAATCACATAGATGGAAGAATATATTCAATTTCTTAATTGTACTATGAATGTATACTTGCGAAGTAAATGGATGGATTACACTATTTTTGATAATATATTCTAGTTCATATTTATGTAATTGTGAATGTATAGAATTCGATATATTCCTTTTGTAGAATTTATATTATAACTGTTGAAGTATGGATTCTTAATAGAAATCAAAGGAAATCCTATTTATGATTAATTAACATTGAAACCTTGTAATGGAGTATTTAATCTTCTGTGTATTGATTTCTTGCGGTTGACTTATGAAATATAAATAATTTTTTGTACAGACTAATGCTCAAAATTAAAGGGTTTTGTTGAAATGATGAATTCATCGATGTGTTGGAATGAATTATTATACTGACAAATGCCTATCCTTAAAGGATTTCCTTATTAAATTCAAAATTTTAAATAGTTGTACATCGTATTTCAATAGCTTTTATCCAGTTTTTAAAAGTTCAATAATTCGTAAGCACACCCTTGTAACACTCAGAATTGAATTGGATTCATTTTTTATTTTTGAATACTCATAAATTCCTTAGATTCAGTCGTAGTCCTAATTTGTTATTGTACAAATCTGTTCGCATAAGAAACCCAAGTTCCACTAAGGAATTGCATTTCTTGACATGGATAATGGGATTGTGTAATAGTTGTGGTACATGCATCTTTCCTTTTCTAAAACAACCTATAAATGCATTATCCCTTTTTATCTTGACAATTTTGCATGTGACCGCAAGCTAGAAACTGGCGCTCGTAAAAAAGGCGTTATTTGGAGCTATGGGACTCTGACACTCTAGAGTATTCATCAACTCCAACACTCCCATTTACCCAGAGTGTTACTAGTTGAACTTGGTCATAAGCGAGGTTGACTGGAAGATGTAGGTTCTACCCTATCCTTCCACTTTCCTTCGTCAATGATTATGATTTAATAAGACGACTAGAAAGGATTTTCCTCACATGAGAATATACAATGGATATCTACTCTGCGACTCTAGGCTTGATATTTTCTCTACATTAATAACCTTGAACTACAAAATCATTTGCCGGAGAATCCACAGTTGGTGTCATTTTGTCATCGACATTTCGAATCCGGATCGAGATTCATCATCAGGACTAATCGTCAATTAGAGAGCTAGCTGATCTTAGTCATTAATAGTGTATATGCAGGACAGTAAATAAGATAACTAGGTCGGCTAAATGTAACCCTAATTCGGAGCTAATCAAAAACAAATTAATTATTAATAAGTTTAAACGTAACTTTGAATAGTGAATAATATAAATAATTAAAGTTTTTTAATAAATATGAATAATTTAAAGTTTTTAGGGTTAGAAGGAGTTTAATTATATTATATTACTTAATAGTATTTTGTTTTACATTTTAATTTTTAATAGAGCTTAAGGAATTAATAAATTAAGATGATTAGGGATAATTATTAATATATCGTGAGTGATTTTATAGATGTTGATATCTCTAAATAGGTATAAAGTTCTAGGGTTTTGTAGTATTTGTTTTGTAGTGTTTTTGTTTATAACCTAATAATCTAATGATAATTAGTAATAATAATTAATATAACATAAGTGATTTCTAAAAGGTCTAGGGTTTCAATGTTTTGTTTAAAAAGTTTTTAAATTGGTAGTCAATCATGATTAGTGATAATTATTAATATATCATGAGTGATTATCTCTAAATAGGTATAAAGTTCTAGGGTTTTGTAGTATTTGTTTTGTAGTGTTTTTATTTATAACCTAATAATCTAAAGATAATTGGTANAGTCAATCATGATTAGTGATAATTATTAATATATCATGAGTGATTATCTCTAAATAGGTATAAAGTTCTAGGGTTTTGTAGTATTTGTTTTGTAGTGTTTTTATTTATAACCTAATAATCTAAAGATAATTGGTAATAATAATCAATATAACATAAGTGATTTATGAATGTTGATATGTCTGACAATGTATATAGGTCTAGGGTTTCTAATGGTTTGTTTTAAAAAGTTTTTAATTTGGTAAGTAAAAATAAATCTAGGGTTAGCTTTGGATTTAAGTGTTTAGGATGTAATGAATATTAATATATAAAGTGTCAAAGGATTAGGGTATATATATGGTTTAATTAGTGATAAATATAGTACTATGTTTTTTAATAAGAATAATGTGGTAGGTAGTATGGGGTTAGTTGGATGAATTCAGTATAATAATTCATTCCAACATGAATGTCCGCATGGTGGTATTTCAACTGAAAGGGAGCACTCTACTTTGGTGGAAGATGCTCCTACCTCAACTATACATGACCTTTGAATACATTTCATGGGAGATGTTTGAGGAATGGTTCCAAGTGAGGTATTTGTCAGAGGAGTTCATTGAGTTCCATCTTAATGAGTTGAATGGCTTACGAAAAGGTGGTCGTACGATGTCGAAGCATGAGGCCAGGTTTATGGAGCTACTTATGTATGCTCCACATATCAACATAGAGAATTTGAAGGTCAATATTTTTGTGTTCAATGTTAAATTCAATGTTCATGTGAAGGTGAGGATCCTAATGCCTTAGACATTGCATGATGCAATTCAGAAGGCCCTCATAGCTGAGGAAGAGATGAAAAATGGGGGTCAGGGAAGGAATCTTTCTAGACCGTCTGGATAGATGACATCAGGAATGCAACAACATCAAACACCATCCAGACAGACTTCCGTGCATCGAGATACAAACAGAAGAACTATGTTCTAAAAAACGAGATGACAAACTCATCAATAGAGGAATCCTTATAGAGGACCACAACAACAAAAAAAACATCGTTTGCAGCAGCAACAACATTTTAGGCCTCAGGATCACAAACTACTAGGACAACAACGTATAATTGAGGGACTAGGAGAACTGGACCGCAGAATGGATGATGGACATGTGGTGAGCCACATTACCAATGCGATTGTACGATTGAGAAGGCCAGAGCGGTCAGATCATCTGGACCCACTACTGTTGGAGATTTGGGCAAGGCCCACATGATACATGAAGCGGTGAATAACTGCCAGGCCGAGTACCAGTCCACTGTGCTCGAGACGTCAGGTATGATCGCCGATCAAACCTTTAGTATTTTGATAGATCTAGGTGCTAGAGAGAGATTTATTTCTAGTGTAGTGCTTAAGAGAATTAAGGTAGATGTAGTCGAGCAGGACGAGTTCAGATACATAGAAATGGCATTGGGTGTCAAACAAAAAGTTGGAGGAAAGGTTATGGACTGTAGCATTAACTTGGGTGATTTTGTAATCAAGGAGAACCTATACATCATGATCTTAGTATCTTATGACATAGTGATAGGCATGGACTTGTTAGAATCAGATGATGTGATACTTAACTGTAAGAAAAAATGGTTAAGTTTGACAGATGACTTGGGACAGAGTAGAGTAATTGTAGGAAGAAACTAGGGAGTGTCCTTGAAGTTTATTTCTTCCCTACAATTGCTAAAGAGTATGTGCAAGGGGTGTAAGTTATATGCCACCTTAGCTCTAAAAAAAAAAGGAGACACAAAAGGATTAAAAAACCTTCCATTAGTATCAGAGTTTGCAGGTGTATTTCTAGAGGAATTACCAGGTTTGCCACCAGAAAGAGAAGTTGAGTTTACCATATATTTGAAATCTAGAACATAACCGATTGTGAGAATGTCATATCAGATGTCAATGCTTAAATTACAGGATTTGAAAATGAAAATGAAGGAATTGTTAGACTTGGGAATTATATGTCCAAGTGTGTCACCATGGGGTGTGCCAGTTATTTTTGTGAGAAATAAGGATGGATCGTGGAGAATTTGTATTGAATACCGTCAATTGAACAAAGAAACGGTCAATAACTAGTATCTGTTGCCAAGAATTGATGATCTATTTGACCAGATGAAAGGAGCAATGGTATTTTCAAAGATTGACTTGAGATTGGGATATCGTTAATTATGGATTAAGGAGGAATATATCCCCAAGACCTCTTTTAAGATGAGATTTGGACACTATGAGTTTACAGTTTTACCATTCAGTTTGACGAACGTCCTAGGGGTATTCATGATCTTGATGAATGGAGTGTTCCTTGAATACTTGGAATTTTTTTTACAAGTATTTATTGATGACATACGGATTTATTCTCAGAAGAAAGAAGAGAACGACAAACACTTGATATTGGTCCTACAGTTTCAATGAGAAAAAAAATTGTACGGGAAGCTATCAAAATGTTCTTTTTACCAATCGAAGATTCATTACTTGGGACATATCATATCTGGTGAAGGTATCGTTGTGGATCCAGTGAAAGTAGAGGCTATTATGGAATGGACAACACTGATGAACATACAAGAAGTACATAGATTTATGGGTTTAGAAGGATATTACCGATGGTTTGTCAAAGGGTTTTTGAATATAGCTAATCCGATCACAGAATTGCAGAAGAAAAACAAGAAGTTTGTATGGACTGAGAAATGCGCGTAAGCATTTCAAAGGCTCAAAGAGTTGTTGATGAAAACGCCAATACTAAAGGTCCCCGACGTGGAAAATGAATTCTTGGTATGCACGGATGCATCCAAGGAAGGTTTAGGTGGAGTTTTGATGCAAGAGGGTCGATTGATCGCTTACATTTCTGGGAAATTGAGAAAGCATGAAGATAACTACACAGCGCATGAATTCGAGTTATTAGCAATTGTATATGCCTTGAGAATTTGGAGACATTATCTGATTGGATGAAAATTTGAATTAAAAACAGATCACTGTAGATTGCAACATGTATTTACATAGAGTGACTTGAATGCACGACAGAGGTGTTGGTCAGAATTACTCAGTCAAATAGGAATTTTAGATTACTTACATTAAAGGAACGATGAACATAGTGGAAGATGCGGTAAGTTAGAGACCACACATATTCTTGGTAATACCTCTTCAGACGAATATTCAGGAAAAGATTCTAACTTTACAGATAGATGATGACTGGTACAAATAATTTAAGGATAAAATTGGACAAGATACCATGATGGTACCGAAGTATGAAGGTTATTGTATTGATAATGGCAAATTGATGAGGTATAAAAATAGAATTTATGTACCTCCTAATGACGAATTAATAATTTTGATTCTAAGTGAATCTCATCGAGTAGTTTACATGGCTCATCCGAGAGTCACAAAGACAAAGACAAACCTTAAGCCTTTATTCTTCTATAAATGAATGAGCAGACATATTTAGTTACGTGACGATATGTCTAGAATGTGAACAAGTGAAGGATAAACATATACATCTAGAAGGATTATTACAACCAAATTATATTCTCGAATCGAAATGAGAGGTCATTTCAATGGATTTTACTGTGGGATTTCCTCTAACGAAAAGGAGACACGATTCAATTTCCATGGTAGTTGACATTATCAAAAATAGTGCACACTTTATTCCAATGCGTACGACGTGTCAGGCCCCTGATATAGCCAATTTTTTTGTTAGAGAGATTGTGAGGTTACATGGAGTACCAATAAGAATCATATCCAATCGAGGATCAGTTTTTATAGGACAGTTTTGAAGCAGTTTCTGAGAGGCTTTGGGAACGCAGCTGAATTTCAGTACAACGTATCACCCTGAGACTGACGGAAAAACAGAGAGAATGAACCAGATTTTGGAAGACACGTTACGTATGTATGTAATGGACCAACATAAATGTTAGGAAGACTTCTTTCCATTGGTGTATTTTTCATACAATAAAAATTACCAGAGTATGATTAAGATGGAACTGTTTGAGTTTCTTTACGGGTGACTATGTCAGATGTCATTGAGTTGGGATAGACTTAAGGATAGGGTCCCAATGGGACCGAAAGTAATACAAGAGATGGAACAACATATGCAATCATTAAGACAAAGAATTAAAGAAGTGCATGATAGACAAAAGAGTTATGTTGATGCGCATCGTGTTGACCGTAGTTATGAAATTGATGACATAGTTTTCTTGTGGATAAAACCGTACAAGAGTTTGATCAAGTTTGGAAAGGGTTCTAAACTCTCTCCTAGGTTTGTGGGACCTTTCAAGGTTGTGGAAAATAAAGGACATGTGGCTTATCGACTATCCTTTCCTGATTCTTTGGGGAATATGCACGATGTATTTCATGTATCTTTTTTATGAGATTATGTTAGATGATGCAGGATCATCAACAACACATCAACAACCAACACAAAATGCACTAGGAGGGAGAATATCCCAAGGAGAGAGAAGCACCAACCTTCTCATTTTGTTTTAAATTTGTAAATTTAATGTAATTAAAGTTTGAAAGTCTCAATGAAGGGCTGAGCCATTGTATATGTGTAAGGATGAGTTTAAGTTTCCTTTAATGGCTGACAGGTATATGAGTCTAGATCTGATTTGAACTAGATGTCAATTAAATGTAATTTAATATAAGTAGTTGAGGAAGGCTAGAGAAGCCCCTCTTTTGTAAAAAGAGCAATGTATTGGTATCATAAGACATTAGTGCATTAGATGAGAATTAGAATGTATAGAGAAGATCATGATAAGAGAAAGAGAAGATATGTGTAACACCCCTCCTGGCTAAGGACAACAACTCAGTCAACCG
>SNQJ01S0031345.1:83950-113258 GCA_010110895.2 Picea sitchensis
GAAACCACAACGATCCATATTCATCATGTATCAATGACAACTCATTGATCCATCTTCATCATATCAATGACAACTCATTGATCCATCTTCATCTATGCATTCTCATCAAGGAAAATACATATTATATTACATCAATCATCAATGAATCAATCAAACCATTAGCATCAATGACAACATGATCCAACACCTAGTTCAATGTAGACACTACTAATCGTGCAAATAATATAACACATACCCAACATCCCTCATCCGCTTGCTAACCGTTGAGACTTCATCGGTGCCTCCCAACCAATGCTAGGTGTACTCTTATTCCCCCTTATCCCCCCGAGCCAACATGGGGCCACACAAAAATACAACTAGAATCCTCTAGCTCCCAGCTCTCCTTACAAGGTAGAGCCACCACTCTTTCTATCGAGCTGGGTATCCCAACTCTCACAAGTAAAACCATTCATAATTTCTGCAGCAAAACCTTACTCATAACCATTCTTATCCTTTCCTCCTCTCAGCCATTTGTTTTATAGAATTTTTCTTAGTGACAACTTTCCATTTGCACATTTAATTTGTTTTTTTTTTAATTTAATTAGGAATTATTCCCCCCATAAATTTGTCACTTGCTCCCTTAGTTTCACCAATAAATCCACAAATTAATTAAATTAAATGTCAATTCCTCTCACCCATCCTAAATGTGCTCCTAGAATCTCATATTTTCCCTTTATTCCCTTTATTTCCCCTTTAATTACTGACCCCTTTCTAAAACTTAGTTGTGTTTAAATTAGTAGTGTTCTCTAGTTAGTATATACTCTAGATACCTTTCTATGCTTACACATCTTTATGCTTTATTCTCTTCTCATTTTAAATTCTAATTTGGTATTTACTTGCACATGTGTATTAATCACTCCTTAGGATTCATTTTTATTTTCATTGATTCTTAATTTGATTTATTTCATCCCCTCATCATTTAATATAAAAATTTAGTTTTTTTTTTAGTCTTCTCACTCACTTAGACTTAGGCTTAGTTAAATATTTATTTGCAACCACCTAGACCCTTAGGGATTATGCTTAATAAATTCATTCTTTAGTTAATTAATTAATTAATTAATGAATTAAGTAGGTGCTCAAGATTTTATAAGTTTAACATTCTCTCAATTTTTTTAGGGCACCTAGATTCATTAACTCATTTTGTTTATACCGTGACGTGCCCTTCAAGACACACTCTGTGCTCCAAGGGTGCCACTCGCCTTTGATTTTCTTTCTAATTACGTGACATGCCCTTCAAGACACACTACATGCTCCAAGGGTTCCACTCGCCTTTGATTCACATTTTAATTACGCGACGTACCCTTCAATATGCACTACGTGCTCCAAGGGTGTCACTCGCCTTTGACTAGTTTTGGTAGTTGTCCAACCCTTGGAGTCAATACTCCATTCAGGCGACCTTGTGAGAGAATAAGGGCCTCTAAGGAATAAATTCACTGCCTTATTACGCTCCCTTTAGAATCTTCTTGAGCGACTATCTCATTTTTTCCTCACAACATCATGGATCTATCGAACTAGGTAATCATTAACCTACAATTTGATCCACGGTGGGAGTGTTAGTAGGCTGTGATAGGGTTGATGCCACACCTCTCCCTCAATATCTCATTGTTGTGCATGTCCCCTTTACTCCTTATGTGAGTCTGATTAGCAAGCAATCATTAGCCTGCATCCATCAATGAAACATTGTCAATGATCCATAAAAAACATCATAATATGCCCAATCATATGTCACATATGCATAAATAAAATACTGAAACCAATACAATCCACTCCCTGACTCGATCTAGAGTCCAAGGAGGTTCATTGATGCCATTGACATCCTCAATATGTCAAGTGTCCTGCACACTCAGGGGAAACTCGTCAATAGCATATCTCAATACATAGATATCAAATAACATAACATCATAATCCATAACATCATCATAAGAATCCATAAGCGAACAGACAACCATATACTAAAACCAAATCACTTGCATGCAAGTATCCTCAAATAATAAGTCAATAACATGTGCTCGCAAGAGCGGGATGTTACATAAGGTTTTTGTATGCCATGAGGAGCTTTCATGTACAACAAAATTCCCTTTGGGCTGATGAATGAAGGAGACACTTTTAAAATAGCTATGGATTTAGCATTCATTGGTGAAAATGATAAGGTTTTTGTAATTTACTTAGATGATTTAACTGTATTTTCTAATTCTAATGAAAATCATATAATAGATCTAAAACAAACTTTTGAAAAGTGCAAAAAATATGGTTTATCATTAAATCCTATAAAATCTCATTTTGCAATGCAATAAGGAAAGCTACTTCGCCATATTGTTTCATAGGAAGGAATCAAATTGATCCAAAAATATTTTAAGAAATTGAAGGCATAATCTTACCTCAAAATAAAAAAGAAATTCAATCATTTTTAGATAAGATCAATTTTTTGAGGATATTTTTTTCTAATTTTACAAACATTGTAAAAGATTTGACAAACATACTAAAGAGAGACAATGAAGTAAAGTGGACTACAGAGGAGAAATCCGTCTTTCAACAAATCAAGAAAGCATTAGGAGAGGCACCAGTTTTGGTAATCCCTAACTATTCAAAAGAATTTATTGTATTTTCCTTTGCCTCTAAAAATACTATAGTCATTGTTCTTTTACCAAAAAATGATGAGAATTTTGAATATCCAATTTACCTTTTCAGTAAAAGTCTAAGGGATTTAGAATTGAAGTATAATATTTTATAAAAACAAGCTTATGCAATGGTTAAAGCTCTAAAATATTTTAGAACTTATATTTTACACTCCAAAATAATTACATATGTTTTGAATACCACTGTAAAAGAAATTCCGATTCAACCATATAATGATGGAAGAAAAGGTAAATGGTTGGCCAAGATTTAGGAATATGATCTTGAAATAAATCCTACTAAACTAATTAAAGGTCAAGGTCTAGCATAATTATTGGTCGAATCTAATTGTAGGGTTCTTGGAATTAATCCCATATCATGAACTCCTTAAAGTTGTATACCAAAGTTGGAGGAAATGAATGCACAACAACATTTAAATAAGGTAAATGATAAATTTTATTCTTCACCTTCGTATAAATATATTGTTTTCTATTTACAAACACTTCAATTTCCATCATATTTAAGTCCAACTAAATCTAGAACTCTTAAGTTGCAAGCCATTAAATATTGCATTATACAAGAAAAACATTTTTGGAAAGATCCTTTGAGTTTTCTCCTAAACTATCTTGTTGAAAATGAAAATGAAAGGATTATAGATGAGTTTCATAAAGGAATTTGTGGAGGTCATCATGCATGGAGGGATACAACTTAAAAAATCTAAACGGTTGGATATTATTGACGTAAATTATTTTATGATGTAAATGAAAAAGTCATATCTTGTAAAGAATGTCAATTTTTTATGGAAACCATAAATTACCTTCTTTACCCTTAGTGCCAAAAAAAGTTGAAACACCATTTCAACAATGAGTTCTCGATTTCATAGGTGAAATTCATCCTTCATCTAGTGCTCAACACAAGTGGATTTTAACTGCAACATGTTATTTTACTAAATGGGTGGAAGCAGTTCCTACCATATTTTCCATTGATGCAATTGTGATTAATTTCCTTGAAGAAAATATTTTAGCCAGATTTAGTTTTCCAAGAAAAATCATAACTGGTAATGCTCAAGAATTTAAATTTATTGCAATGATTAATTTGTTTCAATAATATAATATAATTCTTGGGCATTCTACTTCATATTATCCTCAAGGAAAATCCTCAAGGAAATTAACTTGAAGAATCTTCAAATAATATTTTAATGAGAATTATTAAAAAGTTTTTGACTAATAACAAGAAATATTGGCATTCTCATTTGAAGTATGCTCTTTGGAGAAACAAAATCATCACAAAAAGATCAACATTTACTTTTCCTTCTCAGTTAGTTTATGGTATGGATACAATTCTACCTATTAATATTTCTTTGTTTGTCATGAAATTATTTCAGGAAGTTGGAGAGAAGCCAAATGATCTAACAAGGAGAATCAACCAAATTATTGGAGTTCAACAAACTAGAGAGAAATTCAATGAAAAGATTCAGGAGTATCAAGACAAAATGTAGACTATTTTTTATAGAAGAGCAAAAGAAATAAATTGTGTTCCTGGTGATCTTATATTAAGATGGGACAGTAAAAGGGAAGAACCTGGGAAACATGGAAAATATGATAGCTTATGGTTTTGACCATATAAACTTGCAACAGTTGAAAGAAGAAATTATTTCTCTCTTCAAAACCTTGATGGTGACATATTGGAATTTTTTGTTAATGGGTGATATTTAAAGTATTTCATTTATCAATTAATTTTATTTCTTTTCCATTGTAGATATTAGTTTGGATTGGATAAACATTGGCAATTTGATTTTATTTTTCAAAACCCTGTTGGGTTAAGAACTAATTTCTAATTACAACCCAATTATGGCTAATTGAGTGTTATTTCTTTTCCTCGGTAATAAATTTCTTCAAACTAATAGTAATTTACAGTTGGAGAATTTAATTTTGTTTTGTTTGTGATCAATTAGAAGTTTGTTTTGATATTTTAAGAATTGGTTTCAGTTTGTTTGTTTTGAATAAATTAAGCTAAAAATTTCTATTACTCATATCTTTATAGAAATGATAGATCTAGTCAACATAATTTAAAACTTAAACATGTTGCAAGATTGGTGAAATTTTTTATTGATTTCTTTATTTTGATCGAAATAGTATGTTCAGGGTAATATTTTGAAAAATAATCTTTTATATTAGACTATAGTTGACCATTTTTCTCAAGGTTAAAGTTTAATCGTAAATTAAAACATATAAATTCTACCTATTAGAAAAGGTATAGTTAGAATTGAGGGAAAATTAATCTCAAAGTATTCTTTAACATGTAGGTAGTCCTACATTATCTTATACATATATAGATTCCCCCCACTTGAAAGTGATTAAATGAAATTTAAAAGATCAATGGTGAAAGGAAATTGAAAAATTATTTCCCTCGTCTCAAATAGATGAAATTATAAAAATGAAGTGGTGAAAGGAAATTTAATTTTGGGGTATGTAGATAACTTCATTGGGGTTATGGACACTTTCTAGCATCGGAGCAATATTTGTGATATATATAAAGGTTGTTTCTACATATCTTTATTGTTACTCTTTTACTAATTCTTTCTCAATGATTTCTATATCCTAATCTGATTAGGTTTATCTAAAATAAATTTAAATAATTTCTGTAAATGTGTTGAACCTGCATAGAATGGATCTAGCTAAACAATAATACACACATTTTCAGAGAGAATTGGAGAAGGAAGAAGAAGGAGAAAAAGAATGGAAGAATTATCATTAACCGTTGTGAATAATGAATAATTTACACATGATATACTCTGTATATCTCAATGAGTTCGAATTGAGGTGAACCAAGTCACCATAGTGGTGGTATAGAGTGATATGGACACACACCGGCAGTTACAGGAGTGAACTGCCACCTATTCTAGTCTCTCAGGCAGTTACGGGAGGGACAGAGTGAACTGCCACCTATTCTAGTCTCTCGTGCAAGCATGGGAGGACCACCACCTAGTCTGAGTTTACTAGTCTATCGGTCTTCAGTTAACTGACTGATCATAAAGTAGTGAGGAGTTAACCCAAGGAATCATGCTAATGCACCACTTGGTGATGATACCTGTGGCAAGGTGGAATTATCATGGTGATGATCCCAATGTTGTACGGTGATGATCCCAATGCAACATCTAAACTCAACTCCGTTCAGTCAAATTGAAGCATGAACTAAAGAGAATATTCTCCAAGTGGAATATCTCCCCTAAAATATAGGAGACTGGATAATGACTACTCATGACTAATAAAATAAAACCTTTGGAAAAAGAAATCCCAGGTGTGTATGAAGTAACTCCAACACCCCCCAACATCACTATGGTGAAAAATAAAGATTGGGTCCCCGCAGTAGGCCATGTTAGGTACCCCAAGTACAAAAGATACACCTAAAATAAAGTGAGGAAAGAAACCTCATGGTAAAACCCCTCCCTCAAGGTACAATGTATAAAAAAAACTCACAGCTTAGGCAACCGTGTCCTTCACTTAAGATGACCTCAGTAGAAAGGAATTCTCGCCTGAAGGTCTTGGTGAAAATAATCGTCGCCTATTCTCATTGGCGACGTAATCCGTAAGTCAAGATCCTGCGTACTAAGTCCCATGTAGTTCATGGGATCTCATGTGCTTCATCTCATCGCTTTGGAACTAGATATCCAAAACTTCGTATGCTCTGTTGTCACACCAAAATGACGACATCGAAGAACCTAATGCCCAACTCACCGAGAAAATGTTGCAGCCACATAAATCAATGGTTATGTTAATCCAAATCTCTATACTCGCAGACTACCGAAGATAGAGCAATGGTAGCTTACTTCTTTCTCAACCAAATGTAGAGCAGCCCGTAACCAAGACTAAGTGAGTAACTGCATGTGGACTTCGCGACAATGCTATCACCAGCTCCAACACTAGTAAACCCAAATCGATGATATCTAATGTAGATTCCGCTACATAATGAATCCCAAAGGTGATGGTACCAGACGTGATCAAGGATAATGCTTTGCGTGATTTAATGTAGCTCATGCGGTTCCTGGATGAACTTGGAATCTACGCCAACTGCATATGAGAGTTCTGTTCTGGAGGTGTGAGATACAGAAATCTCCCAACTAGTCAGTTTATATAGTGTGTTGTCAACTAGTGTAGTGTCCCTGCCATTCTCAAGTCTCACCCTATATAGGAAGGGGGTAGGGGTATATTTGCATTCTGTCATGTGAAATACCTCGAGGATATTTCATGCATACTTGGCTTGAGACAGCTTGATGCCCGATGCATCCCGATCATATCGAGTCCAATGAAAGAAGTGTAGTGGACCCATGTTCGTCATAAAAAAAATGTCATGTAGAATCTTCTTGATTGCAACAATCATTGAATTCGATCTATCGGTGATCAACAAATCATCACATACAGAACTGGGTGCAGAAGTGAATCACCGCCCAGAATGTATACATTTGGGTCTGATTTACAACATACAAAGTCTGACAATAGGTAGGAGTCCATTCTGGAATACCATGCCCTCAGAGCATGCCTGAGGCCATAAAGAGACTTCTCAAATAATGCATTCAAAAATGAGTCCCTATAAATCCTTTTGGTTGCTCCATGTAGATCTCCTCAGAGATCACCATGAAATTAATTTTCACATCCATTTGATGACTTCATCCCTTTGTCACAATGGTAAGTGCCAATTGTATGGAATCCATCTCGCATCGGAGGAAGGTCTCATCATAGTCAATACCATGAACCTATTGAAATACTTCTCCGCGAAGCCTAGCTTTGTATCTCAATCCAATTCATCAAGGCCTTGGTCCCGTAGAGACCCATCTACATATAATAAGTTTCCTCCCAAAGGAAGGGGAACCAGATCCCAAGTCTAGTTCTCGAGGAGGTATTTTTACTCCTCCAGCATGGATTCTGGGTAAGGGATTTCCAACAAATTCGGCAAGGACCGTGGATTCCAAAGAATGAACCAAGAAAAGATGCTGAAGGCAATGGACGGGGCAAGGAGTTCAATAGGATATTCCCTCAAATCGACCGAAGCCGTCCTAGTATCGGCCGGAACACTAATCATATCCCTCGATCCCCGGAAGAGGTAGTATGTGCCCACCTCGCCTCGCCTTCCAACGATCCGGATGCTCGAATCGCATTCCACTATACCCACTGGTCAAGGACCATCTAAGTCCCTCTCAACTCCATTTGAAGAAGAGTCAAGATGAATGCTCATCATCTCGACAGTGGAAGAGGAAGGTGTCCGCATGAACGTTGAGGTACATGCAAGAACTTTCCTCAAATTGGACACACACTACACTCAATGATGAGTCAATCTGAGGAAATATCAATAAGATGATATCCTCTACATTATTTCCGGTATCCAACAAAATGCACTCTCAAGTATAAGTGTGGATCAAGCTACCTTCCTTCGTAGGGAACTGGGGCCATGCACGTGAATCAAAAATGCTAAAGTGGGCCACTCCCCGGGTTTAAGGTCAGCCTCCAAGCCTCATATAGGGGGTCTTAGATCCTGATAGATATGAGGAGATCTGCTTTGATGTATGTTGCACAGCTTAAGTGCTCGCCCATAGTCTCTGTAGTGACTTTGCATGCAACATGAAAGATTCCATTTCCTTTAGAGATCTATTTTCCTACTAGAACTCCATTTCTATGGAGTGTAGGGAACCTATACGCAACTCCATCCCGCCATGGAAGATTATGAATATCATGATTCAATATACCTCCATTATCTGTTCGTAGGACTTTGATTTTCTTTCCAAGATTATGTCTCCAACCAGCATTCTAAATCTGAGGTGTTGAAAGACCTTTGGATTCGGCTCCCTGAGAAAGTGATCCAAGTAAAACATGAGAAAACATAAAAAAAAAACCCTCACTTTGTCATCGATCGATGGATGTGGAAAAGGACCCATGAGGTCACTATGGGATCATATCTAAAGGTGCGTAAGTCACCGAGACTCTTCCTCTACTGACTTATCTTGAGAGGGTGTTTTCCGAGAAACATCCCTCAAGACAATTCTTGAGAATAGATGCTCAGGTGACCATCAACTAATTTTAGAAATGCCATTGCGGTGATGTATCCGAAATTCAAATGTCCAAATATTTTGTGCCATATCCTACTACTTTCATAAGCATGAGTAAGCAATAAAGTAGAATCAAGTTCAATGAATTCATAAAATCTATACAATCTAGACCGATGATTTACCTCACCAGTATCAACCCTAGAGTTGGTTTCATGTCATATATGTACATGGAATTGGTGTGAATATGAATTTATTTTCGTTGCTGGAATTCTTTCATCTTATACATGGAGAGAAGGTTGATGTAAATCTGGGAACATAACACTTTCTAAGCTTTCGCTAGTGAGAGTCTAATCCTTCCTTTGTCGGGTGACTTGACAAGACGACCCCCATCATAATATGGACCTTTGCATACATACACATCCAAAGAAGAAGAGACTCATCATAAGGCAAAACATGTGATGTGATGTTTCAATTCACGGTGCATCCAAGCATCTGAGAGAGTTACACCAAAGCATGGCTAGAATTGTCTTTCTTGGACTTCAGATCTTCTAGCTTCTTCTTCTTTGCACCTCAGGATGCGACACCCAAGGTTGTTTTGTTGAAGTATCTAAGACATCAGATTTATTTTCTTTTCCATGCATGTGGATTCCGAATGGAACCCTTTGTGAAAGTATGTGAATTTCTCTCCTTTACTTCCCTTTACTTTGGATCCGTAGGCATCTATAAAGTATGATGCGTAGAGCATCGCCAACACGCCAAACCGTTTTACCGAAGCGAAGGACACCGACAAGCCAGCACAAACGTTTTTGAAACCACCTTGAACTATTGTGAAAACATTAATGAGGAGATTTAATGAGGCGACCTTCTTTGTATATTTTATTGGACCTTGAGAGATTCGGCCTCATTCCTGAGTAGGTAGATGGTATTTAAAATAGTTAATGCAGGTAAATAGGATTTATTTCTAGATTAGAAATTTAGAATTTGAGAGGGAAACATGATATAGACCCCCTCATTGTATAATTGTAACATTAGAAAGAGTAGAAGCATAATCAATCGAAGAGAGCATAAAGAAGAAGAAGAGAGATGTAGAAGAACACCCATGTACAAACATTTGAATTAATATAAAGCTTTGATTCAAATTCATGGTTTGTGCTATTCTCTGTGTATTTATGATGATATGCTCATGAATGTTTTCTTCCCCGGTTATAAATTTTCTTTGGCGTAAGCGTATGACGTGTAAATTTAAGTTCGAGAGGGTGAAGGAATGAGTTTCAATTTTTGTTTATCCGAAATGTAGATTCCCCAAGGAGTAAAATAAATTGTCCGCAAGGAGTGCATTGACGAGGTTCAAATAGAGATAGCTTTGTTCTCATTTCCCCGAGGTGCGCCGGCAATGTGGTCGCAGTAAAGAGCGCGTAAAGAATCCCGTGGTTGTGAACTGAAGCGAGGTATCAGAGACTGGGCCACTGCAGACATGCTAGAAGTCGAGGCTTCAACACTTAGACGCAGGTTGAAGGTTTGCCGCAGCGGAGGCGCGGCAAGGGGTTTTCTTCAGCACTTCAAAAAGAAAAAAAAAATTGTGGAAAAGTTTCCGAAGGATAGGCCTCGAAGCCTTGGTCGGGGCGACAGCGTAGACAAGTTGTGCCTGGAAGGCTTACAAGAAGTGTCGCAAGTTTCGCGCAACTGGACGGGTTATGTAGAGGAACATTTAACTACTTTTGGATTACGGAAGGAAGAACGGATGGTCGAAATCCCTCGGCGAGATTTTGCGAAAGACCGAGAGCTATTGGATCTTGTGGAGGGTTACGGTTAAGGCAAAGGCAGGTGAAGTGATAAAACCTGTGAGGGATAAGGGTCGTTGATCGTACACGGTGAACCGTTGGATCTACACGTGAGCATCGCATCGGGTTTCAGGATTGAACCTCCAAATATTGCAATAGAATTATGTATATCAGCGATCCACGATATTCCCCACGGACCGCACTCACCCATCACCTGGGACACGCGGTCAAAATATCAGTTGAAGCCTGGGCCCGCCAGACGGAGTCTTGAGGGCGTGATAATTCGGCAAGGTGGAATCGCTGGAAACGCCGAGCATTCCAACGAAGGGAATTTGTGGGCCACAAATGCAGTTGGTGGAGTCGTGTCGCATTAATCGTGACGGAAGTTCGTGGTGCAAAGTCCAACATTTTGGCATTAGATTCACATCCCGCTAACCCAAACCTGGAGGAAGTGATGGGAAGTGGAAAGGCCCAAAGAGCATCGCAAAGGCCAAGTACTTAGTGCATCGGGTGACGAGTAGGAGAACCGGTTACTTGGCATCGCATGAGTAAAACTGATAGCGAAGTTCGGAGAGGAAAGAGAAGGTCAAGTTCAACGGCCACCCGCCTTGGGGATTCAAGAGTCTGTACCTTTGGACATCGCTAACCGCAGAAAAGCTCGATTCCCCGACAAAAGCAGGGATCGCATTGCAGGAATTATATGGGCAGGCTTCCCGATAGGGTACAGAAGCAATCGCCAAGGTTCTTTCGGCCGAGAGAGAAGATCTTGTGAGCCGATGTTGTCGAGGGCACCGGCCAAAGGGTTTTGTGTACCTTCCTTCTTCATATGTGCATGAGCCGCTTATATTTATCTTTTTAGATTTCTGATATTTGTGGCTGCCATCATGCACAATGAGTAGCCACTTGGCCTTTGATTTTTTTCCATGTTGATGAGTTTGGTTTGTTCTTGTGTCAGGGATTAGATGAATTCCTCAAGAGAAGGCATATTCCAGGTGGTTCTAGAGGCGAATTTGATAGTATGGAATTTGGATATGAATATAGAGAATTCAATACCAATCTTGAGAGAATGGTGAGAACACCATCGTTTCTCCTCCTCTTGGGATTTTATCATCAACCCACAAGATTTGAGTTGCAACAAGAACTTTTGGAATTTGTAAAGAAATATTGATATATCCAAGATTTTGGATCCAATGTGAGAAGCTCTACCTCCAAAGAATGTGTCCCCTCATTTCATCTTGTTTTCCAAAGAGCTCCTTCCAAGATGATCCAAGATTCATTGAGCTCCACGGTAGAAGATATGGGCGAAAAAAGGAGATGGAGAGAAATAAGACTGCAAATTGTCATAAGTGCCTCATCCATGCAATTTAAGTACTTTGATTTTTCTATCGATGATGCTTGTTTTGTATCTAGATTCATGGTTAACCTATACAACCCTCTAGATTGATATGCTATTTTCCTCCATGCAAATAGTTGTATGTAAGATTGTAATTCTTTTAAATTCCATCTTCCTACCGTTTTCAATCTTAAAATTTAAATTTTTTTGGTGTAGCTTTTTCTTAGCACTCCGTCGGATCTGATACCATGTAAATGTGTTGAACCTACACATAATGGATCTAGATAAACAATAATACACACATTTGCAGAGAGAATTGGAGAAGGAAGAATCAGGAGAGAAAGAATGGAAGAATTCTCATTAACCGTTGTGAATAATGAATAATTTACACATGATATACTTTGTATATCTCAATGAGTTCGACTTGAGATGAACTAAGTCACCATAGTGGTGGTCTAGAGTGATATGGACACACACCAATAGTTACAGGAGTGAACTTCCACCTATTCTAGTCTTTCAGGCAGTTACGGGAGTGAACTGCCACCTAGTTGAGTTAACTAGTCAACTAGTCTTCAGTTAACTGACTTAACAGAAAGTAGTGAGGAGTTAACTCAAGGAATCAAGGATAATGTGCCACTTTGGTGATGATACCAATGCAAGGTTGAATTAGCATGGTGATGATCCCAATGTTGCATGGTGATGATCCCAATGCAACATCTAAACTCAACTCAACTAGTCAAACTGAAGTGTGAACTGAAAGAGAATATTCTCCAGGTGGAATATTCTCTCCTAAAATATAAGAGACTAGATAATGACTAATTATGACTAATGAACAAATAAAAACCTTAGGAAAAAGAAATCCTAGGTGTGTGTGAAGTAACTCCAACAATTGCAAATCCTTGAGCTAAGACAAAATCCGTTAGAAATATAGTATTTAGCTAAGTTTAGATTGATTTCTTTAGACATTTCTTGAGTAAGTTTTAATAAGGAAATTCTTTATTAACCTTTCTTGAAATCTTTATTCAATATTTTATCATTTTTTCTTATTGACAACTTTATCACTTCTTATATAAGATTTATAATAAAAGAAAACATTTAGTTTTGTGTTAGTTTTAGAGAATAATGACCCCATTACCCAATTATAAAGGCACTTGGTCTACATGTTCTTTCATGCCTCGCAGAGAGACACAATCCCCAGTTGGAGACTAATGTTGTAACATAGGTTAAAATTCAAAATAAAAATTTAAAATTTTTATTAGAATAGACATTTTGAGTCTTATACTAGCTGACTTTCTTAAAATTTCTTGCTAAATATAGATTTAATTCAAATTTAAATTTCTTAGATTAATTTTCATTTTGTTTTAGATTAATGTAATGATATTTACATTAAAGTTAGTTTATCTTATTAATTTTATCTTTAGATTTTAGTTTTAATACTTTAGATCTTATAATTATAATTATAGTAAGTTGCAATAAATAAATTATTTTCGATACATTATATTATATTAGTTATCGTATATATTAGTTATATATATATATATATATAGCAGTTTTATTATAATTATATTTAATTATAATAAAATGTATTTTGTCATGTAGCATTTAAAAACTAATAAGGAATGTGGAGCATTGATTAAATATAAAGTGAGGTGGAATAATCAACAAGCCCCATCATCGCATGCATATAGATCCATGGTGTTTAT
The DNA here is from genome assembly GCA_010110895.2 of Picea sitchensis. Lineage (NCBI taxonomy): Eukaryota > Viridiplantae > Streptophyta > Pinopsida > Pinales > Pinaceae > Picea > Picea sitchensis. Next base: position 97,460 of record SNQJ01S0031345.1, read on the forward strand.
CCTTTCATGGGTCTCGAAGGTTTCATTTAAAGTTTTTGTAACAGCCCCTCTGTTATGACATAAAAGTAAGTGAGTACAGTAATATTTTTTTTCTTTTTAACCTTAGTTAGAACAAGTATCACGCGAAACAACATTCATCATTACGTACACCTTCTATTTTCATTCATCTCAATGCACAATAAGATTTAGATACAACTTCAATTTTATTTATATATCCACCACATCGCATAAAGATAACATACAATGTCTACCCACCCAACCTACCCTGTAAGGTTAGGACCTCCAAGACACATAATCAACGCTCAAGTCTAGGATTCATCCGATTGATTTTTACCATTTAAGGTCTCAGGACTGGCGACTGCTCTGAAGAACATGTAGGTATTGAATCCCATAACCAACTCTAATCTAGACTCAATATTAAAACAACAGTAAAGTACTTAATCATAACGCAAATTAAATCATTCAATTCCTCAAATATTAGACAAGTTTTCCTTTCCTTAAAGGCTACAATAACAATAATTAACCAGCATATAGATAATATGCCATCTCTTTATGAAATCCATCGTATAATTATTACTCACCATTAACAAAATCTCTTCCCTCTAAGAATACCAACATCAATCATTATTCAAAATTGTAACAACCCTCCATTGTATAAACCAAGTAAGTCAAAATTGTAACAACCCTCCATTGTACAAACCAAGTAAGTAGATATTATGAGTTAGCATACTATATATATATATATATATATATATATATATATATATATATATATATATATATATATATGTATATATATATATTCTTGAAAGAGAAAAGAAGAGAAGAAACAAGTCTCTCAAACCCTGAGAGGAAACTGTAAGCTTGTTTTGTACTTACTTAAACTAAATAGATATCAGTATTTAGCAATTTGCATCTATGTGTTTTTCTCTGCTTTTTGAGGAGCAGATTTTGTTTTAGTTGCAAAGTTCTATCATCTAGGAGTCACAAAGGCATAGTGTGCTCAGTATCAACGATGGCATGCCAGATGACCTTTTGAAAGTCCAAAGCTCATGAGAGTTAGTTCAAGGAGTGCACATATCTCACTCAATGTGTGTGTGGAGGTATTTATCTTCTGAAGAACGGAAGCTCAAGAGATACATTGTAAATATACATAGAGTAAGCGCAAGAAGTGTGAAGGAAACCTATTAAAGTCCAGAGATCAGGAGGGAAGCACAAGTGAGCATTGGATTTCACTTCAAACAAGTGACGAAGATCAGGAGAAAAAGCATGTCCAAAGTTCCAAGTGGGGACTCAAGGAGTGAAAATCCATTTTTTTAAGAACTGGTGGACAAGATTTTCTCCTGAGGAATTGAATTACCCACACAACCGTTCGATCATACAAGAGGAGCGCGCTCGTTAAACCCTGAGTCCTTCGAAATTCATCACTTCAATGGTTTGGAACAGTTAGTGTTTTTGAGAGGCATGGAGCCCCAAATATCTGAAGCCCAAAATTAAATCCAAACGTAGATCGTTGGACAAGAATGAGTCGTAAATATTTGATTTATTCGGTGATTCAGCACTCTGGAAAGTTTGAGTCATAGTTGTTAAGGGCTAAGAAACTCAAGCTCGCTAAATTCAAGAAAAGTTGATCTCGATTTTATTTTCAAACATAATGAGCAAAGATATTATAACGAATACAAAAATTTCTAGAAACAAAGAAATACAACAATACATGATTTCTATTAATGAAATAAATGTACGAGACTATAAAAATACAGAGTGCAAGACTCACTAGAATGGTGGCATCTTTATCTTGATAAGAGATGTATTAACCATGCTCATTCACCGTAAGATGATTATGAATGAGGCTATGAAGGCATTTTATGGATAAACATGAATTCTAAAACACTAGAAATCCAAAACCTAACCCTAGAGATGAATTTCAAAAAGTCATGTGGTCTCCATTGGGGTAAGTTAGTACATTAACTTCCGTCATAAATTTTGCATACCATTCGCTTTAAGTGATAGCCCATTGAAAGGTATTTTGAGAAATATGCATTATGTCACTAAAATATGACTCCATATATAGCTTTGATTGTGGAAAACCAAGAAAACACTGCTAGAGCCCCAAAATGGCCCCGAAGCAAGATGTATTGACATGAAAAATCCAAAATAATCTAGCGTTCAAATAGGTGGGTGGCCATAAACATCCCACCTAGATACCGTGTAGGATTCAGATATTCCCTCAGAAGTGGCCGTAACCCACAATTATAAATTAATTGTCCCCACTACGCAGGAAACGTAAGGGAACTAAAAACTCAAGTATCATGAGCCGCATCAATTTGGAACAAGTGGGTGGCCACCAATATCCACTCTGGATCAATCCTACCCCTTTAGGAAGAAATGGTCTCCATTGTTAGGCTCAGTGAAGAGGGAAAGCATTTTTTGAATCTCAATCTTGGTGAGTTGTGTGTCTTTTTGGAGAAGTTGCAATGCTTGGTTCATGGAAGATGTCATGAACTTGTTTTTGATGGGTTGAATCTATTCCTCCAAACTATTGTCTCTAGGCTTGATGGGCATTTTGTAGGCACCATTGTAGGTGAAGGAAAAATATCTTCTTTCTCTTCTGCACTTTCTTCCGTTGGATAGAAGGTGTTGTGGTTGCACTTGTTATAGTGGCCTTCTATGCATCCTTGAAACGTGACTGTGAAGAGGATGAATTTTGGTAGTATGAGATACTACCACTTAATATCGCTTTTGTGGGTCAAGAGGTTGAACTACCGTATCCTATAGCACTCAATTCCCCGTGAGTAAAAATGACACTACTAGATCGAGAATCATAAATAACATGACGCTTCCAAATATATGGTTGGCCCAAACAACATCACATACATAAAGAGGGTAAACATCACACACCACTTCATCTTGAAGGTTTGGATGTCATAGAACATGAGACACTATTGGTTGACGAGAGATCATCCTGGTGAAGCCACCCGGTAAGCTAATGCGGTTGCCGGTGTGGTGTTATCGACAACCTTGATTGTTTGATCAATTCTACCGGGAGATGAGGTCTTTCTAGTTGTTACCATCAATGAAATGAAATTAACCCTCACCCACATATGTGAATCAAGGATGATTTTAAGGATGGAAATTTATTTTAAAATGTAGAAACCTTGGCTTAACTTATTAAACCTTCCATATGCCAACTATAAATGATTTACACGGGCTTTGTTCAAGAGGATTTTAGGAAGTTTCACCACTTCCTGTCATTCTTCATATTTCACTTTATTTTCCGTGTCTTGGACTAGTTGGTCAAGGTTGTTGGTTAGGGCCATCTTTACCATGCTTTAGTTGTTGCGGATTTGTAGACCAAACTCCATTTTTCGGTGATATGGATTTTAGGCAGAAATAAATGAATACGCATTATTAAAATATTCTTAACATGGAATAAAAGAGATACAATAAAACTGGTTTCTATTGAATATGAAATAAGTTGAACTCAGAAATGCTGAAAACAAGCTTGTTGGAATGGTGGGCGCTTATCTCTGAGAAGAGATGCGGCATGTTGCACCACCAGCAAAGAAGATGACTACAATGAGGCTATGAAGGCATTTTTACAACAAACAGAATTCCAAAACCATATACATCCAAAAACCTAACCCTAGGAGATGAAGAAGCAACGTAGGGCCTCTATTGGGGTAAAAGGTACATCAACTTCCTGTGTGGTCATAATTTTTCATACCATCTCCATTTTAGGTGCATGATAGCCCGCTCTAAAGGTCTATTCGAGAACGCCATGTTTTCATCAAAACTCGACTTTGTTATTGTTTCAATCAAGGTTTATCCCTAAAATGTTTTTGATGCCTCAAAATGGCCCCGTAAGTTAGGGACCCAAAACTAGGAAAAATGCTAACCGAAAATTTCCAAATAGAGCCAATTGGAATAGGTGGGAGTGAAATCGAATCTCTATTGTGTTGAGTTCCCATCAGATGAGAAAATTTCTACCTAATTTGGCCCTTAAGTGAGTCACTTGGGTTTGTTGCGTGTGTGTTTTCCTTACTTTGACAACTCGACAGCAACTTTGCCGAAAGTGCTCCTCGACCCGGTAGTCCACAATATTATCACTGGATTCGTGTTGTATGCCTTAATTTATTATCTATTTTGGCAGCATATCCATAGGTAATTTCAATGATGAGATGCTTAGGAAACCCATTTCGGTTTGGATGTAACTATTCAGCCCCACATTATTTTAGGAACCAAATGCCACTGAAGTATTTGATACCTAGCTTGGCGCGAAAGGGCGGAATTTTTTTGAACATGGAACTATTTGGCTCTTTCTTGCAATAAGTGTGGTCCTTTTCATGTATTGGTCTTCATAGATATCAATGGGGTAGTATTGTTCCTTGATCAGATTCCACAAAAATCCCAAGTGGATCGGCCCCATATATTCCGCTTCTGTGGAACTTTTTCCTAGTAAGTTTTCCACCAATGATTGATATGGGGGATATCCTTGAGGAGTGAAAAGGTGATTTTTTCTATCGTGAAAATTTTGAACAGACAAATAACCTTCCAACAGATTTAACCATTTCTCTAAGCCATCCATTATCTATCTGACATTAAAATATGGGAATATCAAAATTAACTTTATACATTGAAGGGGAGAGGTTCCTCCAAAGTGAGGATTCCTTGATGAATATTTGCATGTTTCTATCAACAGGCATCGCTGATGGGAAAAATTCTCCGCCTGCTCCATCCTTTGTCACACGAGAGCTTGCTCAAGCAATAAGTTAATAAAATATTCTTTCTCCATCGTTTTTTATTTTATGTCACCATAGAGGGTTTCTTGGCCATGCAAGAGAAATTATCCTCAATGAGAGATAAGGATCGACCCAAATTTCTATACTGCACCTCGCTTCCAGAACATGCATTGAAAATGATCAAGAGTATCCTACTGTACCAATGATTCGGATTATTTTGAATCTAAAATGAAAGCAGAGATATTACAATGAAATACACATAAAAATTTCTAGAAACAGAACACAACAATACATTATTTTTATTAATGAAAGATATGTACGAGACTATAAAAATATAGGAGTGCAAGACTCAATATAATGGTGGCAACTTTATCTCGGAAGAGATGTGATAGCTGCTCTCATTCGCCAGAAGATGATTAAATGAGGCTCTAAAGGTATTTTATGATAAAATGAATTCCAAAACTCCTAGAAATCCAAAAACCTAACTCCTGTAGAGATGAAGCACCAAATTCATGGCCTCCCATTGCAGTTAGTACATCAACTTCCCTGGTCGTAACTTTTGGATAAAATATTATTCGCTTTTAGGCATGTGATAGAATGTTGAAGTTCTTTTCTGAGAATTCATATTATGCTTCATCCTGTCCCAAATCTGACATGAAAACTTGCAAAATAAGCCGATTGGAATAGGTGGGAAACCGTCTAACATCCATATGGATGTTGTGATTCATGATAGCCTGAAGTGTAGAACCCACAATTACAAAGAATTGTCTCCATTACAGAGAAACGTTTTGAACAAAAAATCAAGATGAACTAGTTGAATTTTGAACAAAAGGCCACCGTTATCCAACAGGATCAATATTCCCCCCTTACTAAGCAATTTTCTCCATTGCATTAAGTTCTCGGGGAAGAGGGGAAATAATTTTTCGAATCTGAATCTTGGTGAGTTGCGTGCCTTTTTTGGAGAAGTTGTGTTGCTTGGTCTGTGGAAGGATGTCACGATCCTGTTTTTGGTGGGTTTGAATCTATTCAAAAAACTTGTTGTATATTGGCTTGAATGGGTATTTTGTAGGTACCATTGTAGGTGAAGGAACAACATATTCTTTCTCTCGCAATCTTCTTCTCACGATAGAAGGTGTTAAGGCTATAGTGGTTGTAGTGGTTTTATGTGCATCCTTTGAAATGCATACTATGAAAAGGATGAATTTTGTAGTATGAGTGATTACCTTGTGACATTATTTTGCTGGAACAATAGCTGAAACCGCTTTGGTATTCTAGAGAGATGACCCCTTAGAGTAATACTGACACTACTTTGTCGAGACTCATAAAAAACATGACGCCTCAAAATATATGGTTGGCCTAAAAAAAAAAACATCATATATATATCATCAAGAGGGAAACATCACACTACCTCATCCTGAAGAGTTGGATCTAATAAGATAGGTGGACACTTCCGCTCACACGGATATCTTCCTTCGTGAAGCCACCCAATGTTGTATGGTTATTGGTGTGTTGTTATCTAATAAACTTAACTATTTGATGACCTCAACTAATGTGAGGTTCTTCTCGATGTCGCTATCAAAATACCAAGAGCTCTTACTCTTCTTCCTCCGCTCCTCAAGATTATGAAGTATGGCAACAGGAGGGTGTGGTGTTTTGGCCCTGAGTTAAGTAATTTGTCAGCTACGGTCATCATTGTTTCTTTTTGAGTTTATAGAACAAGGTTATTCTTCTATAAGTTTTCTAATGTATTATCATGTTGGCTGAATGCAGGTGTGCCCCTTTCAACGCACGGGTTCTAGCCTATACTCGAATTGGCAAAGGTACTCGGGTTCCAGATAATAAACCCCTTCCTCTTGTTGAGATTGGGTGCTCTCAAATTCTATTCATAGTTTTTCCTTTCTGATGTTAAGAGGTCCTCTGTTCAAGCATTGATTCTTTGTATCTGATCACTGAGGGTTTAAAACACATTTTGTTTTAACCAAGTTCAACTTTATATGTAACATGAAGTGAAAATTCTTGTTTATTTTATTAAAAGGACTGTTTACCCCAACTAAAATCGTTTTCTAGAGGTCTCACCAATTTCAACTCTGCGTATTTGTATGCGTTTGTTTTCGATTGTATAATGGATTTTGTTTACATTTTTGAAACAATCATATGCCCATAATAATTATGTTCGTGTGTCGATGCATACATATATTTGACTTATTGAAATATATATACACGATATTATTTTAGCCTTGTTTCGCCTTATCCGTCTCGTTAACGTTTAAACATATATATATATATATATATATATATATATATATATATATAGTATATATATATATATATATATATTAACTCTCTCGCTCAAATTTGATTTATATATATGTAGATTCATAGGAAATAGCCCCCACTGCTCATCTCTAATTGCTAAAGTTTAAAAGATCCATATAACTTTTCCATTTCGCTCAAGTTTGGATGTATACATAGATGCATATATTAGCTCATATTATTCGACATGTTCATGTTTGATATAGCATATATATATATATATATATATATATATATACATATATATATATATATATATATACATGTAAACACATAGTCATGATATAATAGCTAGTATTCCATCTACTCGCTAAAGTTAGAAACACATATACGGTTCTATTTCAAGTTTGATGTATGTGAATAGACACATACAATAGCTCTATTTGATTATTCTATTTATACCATATTTGATATATATATATATATATATATATATATATATATATATATATATATGGAGCATATATATATATATAAACATATGGACACATATAAAAAAGCCGCCAGTACCTTTTCCACTTTGTTAAAGTTCGAAACGCAAATAATGGTTATGTTTCAACTTTGATGTATGTGAATAGACGCATACAATAGCTCTGTTTGACTATTCGATTATGCTCATATTTGATATATATATATATATATATATATATATAAACATATAGATGCATACAATAGCTCTGTGCATTCCTTCTACTATGTTAAAGTTTGATATAAATCTATATAAGCGTACAATGACTCTATTCGCTCATTGATACCTAAAAAAAACAATTGATTCTGAAAAATAATTTTGTATTTCAATCCTATAGATTACTCACTGAATTTTCGAACAACCTTTGTCTGGGATCTTGCATGTATACTGGCATTACGAACCTCATTAACATTAGCCAATTTCGTTCCACAGGGGGGTAGAATACTGAACATTTAAGTACAGAAAAGATTTACAACAGTTACACGATCATTCAAACAACTATTAGAACTCTCTTCTGTATAATGATAACACAAACAATAATTTCAATACAAAAAAAAAACATCCTTCAGACAAATATAGTTTAGGGTACATATCTGAACTAGACTTGCAGAGAAAAACAAAGGGAACAACCATGTTCCTCCCAACCGTAGAACCGAGCAGCCACAACTACTTCCCGATTCACCCCCTAGCCTGACCATCAGTCCATAAGGGCGAACTTGGAAATCCCTCTACAACACTGTCCTTCGATTCAGTCACTTTTCAACTTGCCTCACACCCTCCCAGTGTTCATAACAGCAAGTGAAAAGGAAAACAAAATAGACTCTTCCCCAGCATACTCAGCAGCATCCTGCCTCCTCACATATGCCTATTTGTAACTTGCCTAGGTCTTTTCCCTTCCTTGGGAATTTTCGCAGCTTCCTAAATCCCTGATTTTTAAGGGCTACCAATGGCCAAATCACTAATTTTCCACTTGTAAAGCTCAGCCCAGGGGTAGTTCCAACATGTTCCCCACTCATGGAGTCATGGTCAGCTACTTGTAACATGGTTGTTCCATTTGTCTTCCTGCAATAAATATAAAATATTTTGTTTTTTAACAAGTGTCATTGTCTAATATCTAGTTGGGACAAATCAGATCTCTACCCAACAGTCAAAATCATTTATTACAATCATAAAATTCGAAATTTGGAATTGCCATAAATGGCAAAAAATTTCCGATTTCGAATTTACTAAAAATGGAAATAAATTTTTAGCAATTTAAATTCTAAAAATGATTTTTATTTTCTTTATGTTTTGGGGATGTCACATCCTTTCCCCCTTAAATAAAACACCGTCCTTAGTGTTTGTTCCTTTCCTGGAACAGGATTGGATGAGATTTCCACAATTCTCCTTCCAACTCCCAAGTGGCCTCCTCAGGACTAAAGTGCTTCCATTGCACCTTTACCTGAGCGACGACTCTGTTTCGAAGTGCTATTTCTCTCTGGTCTAGAATGCGTAGAGGCTCCACTTGGAACTCACCTTCGGGTTCCACTTGCACCAAGTTCCAATCAATCATATGAGTAGGGTCATGAATATATTTTTTCAACAATGACACATGAAACACATTATGAATTCTTAGATTAGCTGGAAGTGCAAGTTGGTATGCTACGGGTCCAATTCGATCTAGTATCTCGAAGGGCTCACAAAACCTGGGTGCCAATTTGGCACAGTTTCCTAGCTTCATTGAGCTTTTCCGAGCTTTGACCTTCAAGTATACATGGTCTCCCGCTTGAAACTCTAAGTGTCTTCCTTTTAGATCTGCATAGCCCTTTTGTCTGTCCTGTGCTTCCTTCAAGTTTTGTTGTACCTTTCTCACCATGTTATCCATATCTTGGAGCATTTCTGGTCCAACCATGAGTCTGTCAGTCGGGTTATCCCAACTAATTGGATTCATACACTTTCTGTCGTACAATACCTCAAAAGGGCTCAACTTTGCTGAAGTTTGATACCCATTGTTATATGCAAATTCTACCAAGTGTATATAATCCTCCCACTTGTTTGGTTTTGTTCTTACGTACATGTGGAGCATATCCTCTATGATTTGGTTTGTTCTTTCAGTTTGTCCATCTATTTGTGGATGATAACTTGTACTAAAATTTAAGTTGGTATTGAGCCTTGCAAACAATTCCTTCCAAAAAGCAGATGTGAATTTTACGTCTCTATCTGAAATCACCATTTTAGGAATGCCATGCAGTCTAAAGATTTCTTTCATGAATATTTCAACAATGTTTATAGCTTTAAAAGTAGACCTTACAGGAATAAAGTGTGCAGACTTATTGAGTTTATCTATTACCACCATGATGGAGTCATTTTGTTTCTGAGTTTTAGGCAAACCTGTTATAAAGCCAAGTGATATAGTCTCCCATTTCCATTCTGGTACTGGTAATGGTTGTAAGAAGCCAGCTGGATGGTGATGTTTGGCCTTAACCTGATAACAATCATGGCACCTACCCAAGTATTCTGTCATTTTTCCCTTCATATTAGGCAAATAAAATAGTTTCCTAAGTGTTGTTATCGTTTTTTGGTAACCTGGGTGGCCAGAATACGGCTTCCTATGCACTTCTTCCAAGATTGTTAACTTTAACCCTGCTGAGTCTGGTATGTAAAGTTTGTTCTTAAATCATAGCAGTCCCTTCTCGTCGATACTTAGATCTGGTTTTTTCTGAGTTGGCGGTATTGTTTGATAATTCTTTCGTTATTTTAGTAGAGTTTTCGTCATCAATACTAGTCGTCCTTATTCTTTCTTCCAAATCACTTTCTGCCCTGCTAATATTCATCTCAAATAATCCATGGATTCTTCTTCTTAAAGCATCTGCTACTTTGTTCTCCTTGCCCTTGATATGCCTAACCTCAAATTTAAATTCGCTTAAGAAGGCTAACCACCTTGCTTGCCTTGCATTAAGATCTGGTTGGTTAAATAGATATTTTACCCCACTATTGTCTGTTAATAATAGGAATTTTCTGCCCATTATGTAATGTCACCACATCTTTAAGGCGTGTATTACTGCTGCCAATTCTAAGTCATGCGTGACATAATTTTGCTCGTGTTCTTTTAATTTCCGGGACTCATAACAAATAACGTGTCCTTCCTGAGTTAGGACACCACCTAGCCCTTCTTTGCTTGCATCGACACACACGGTGAAGTCTTTATCTGGGTCGGCTACTTTCAATATGGGTGTTGTTGTCAATAATAACTTTAGTTTGTTGAAGTTGTCTTGACATTTCTCTGACCAATTAAACCTAGTCCCTTTCTTTTGTAATGATGTGATCGGGTAGGTTATCTTGGAAAACTCCTCTATAAACCTGCAGTAATATCCGGTGATTCCCATGAATGACCATATATCCGCTACATCTCTAGGTACCAGCCATTCCATAATGGCTTTTGTCTTTTCTGGGTCTACGGCAATGCCCTCTGTTGATATTACATGTCTGAGATATTGTATTTCTTTTTTATAGAAGTCACACTTGTCGAAATTGGAGTACAGTTTGTGCTTCCTTAACGTTTGCAGAACTATTCTTAAGTGTTCCTCATGTTCCTCCTCCGTCTTTGAATAGACCAGGATATCGTTGATGAATACCACCATGAACTTGTCCAAGTACTTACTGAAAATATTGTTCATTAGGCACATAAACGTGGCAGGGGTGTTAGTGAGTCCGAAAGGTATGACTACAAACTCGTAGTGCCCATATCTTGTCCGAAAAGTTGTTTTGTTTATGTCCTCGTCCTTTAGCCGAACTTGATGATATCTGGATCATAAATCCAATTTTGAAAAGATCTTGGCCCCCCTTACTTGATCGAACAGATCATTTATCCTTGGTAAGGGGTATTTATTCTTAATAGTCATTTTGTTCAGTTGTCTATAATCGATACATAATCTTAGAGTACCATCCTTCTTTTTCACAAAGAGGACTGGTACTCCCCAAGGTGAGACACATGGCCTGATATACTCTTTGCCCAACAATTCCTGTAATTGTATTTTTAATTTGGTCAGTTCTGGGAGACTCATCCGGTAAGGCGCCTTTGAGATAGGGGCAGAACCAGGTAACAAATCTATGGAGAAATCTATTTCCCTTCTAGGGGGTAATTCTGGTATCTCTTCCACAAACATGTCTCTGAAATCTCGCAGGACAACAAAGTCTTCCAACTTTGGCTTATCCTTCTTTTCTGCCAGGCTCGTCACTTGGATGGCATAAACTTGACATCCTTTTCTCACACATTTATTTAGATGCATCGCTGATATTTGTCTGACCGATACCATTTTTGGTATACCTTGGGCTGTCCTAGTGGAGCCAGAATCATCCTTATAGCTAAGTATCCTTGTATAACAATTTAATATTGCTTTGTGTCGTTCCAACCAGTCCATTCCAATAATAATATCGTAAGATCCTAGTGGTAGGATGTTCAGATCGGTCCTTATAGTTTGACCATCTAGGTTGAACTCAAAATCCAGAATATAGTCAATTACTTTCCTTTTTGCACCTATTGCTAGTTACACGAGCCATGATTTTTCGTGCTTCAGTCTCTTAAGTTTATTTGACTCTACCTCCTTCGGAGTAACATAACTCAATGTTGCCCAGGGGTCAATTAAAACAGAAATTCGAGTGTCATGGATTTTACCTTCGACTTCTACCACTGAGGACTGGTGGTCAGCTTGTCGTCCATCAATGGTCACATTTATCCGATGTAGGCTCCTGCCTATGTCTCCCACGGTCGAGGCTTCTTGCAGGTTATGAACGACAGTTCTATTTGTTGAACTCAAACAGGGGTAGTTTCTCCTAAGATGAGGCTCTCCACATTCCCAACACTTTAATGGTTCGCGGGAGCTATCCCCAAACCTATTCATTCCCAAGTTTGCCAGTTTTCCCCTACCTTGAGTGTTCGGAGGATTGGAATGAAAATCCTTTCTCGGAAAACTCATTGCGGTACTCCGATAAGGAGCTGGATGGTACCCCTTCTTTCGCGGGTTCATTCGATCCTGTTTCTTATCCTTCCAGGTCTTGAGAAACTCTACCCACTGTTTGTACTGGTCGTAGCACATTCGCGCTTTTCTGAATACTTCACTTAAGGATTTGGGGTTGTCAAACTCAATTCTGTCCTTGTAGGACTGTGGTAGACAACTTAGAAATCGCTGAATTTTTACTTTATCCTCCTGGATGTATGGAACAAATCTTAGCAGATCCAGAAATTTGTTTATAAGGTCCTCCATCATCATCTGTCTGAGTCGTAACTCGTAAAATTCTTTTGTCTTCCTTTCATAATAATTTTCAGAAAGGTACTGCTTCTTGAAATACTTCTTAAAGTCAGACCATTCCAACTGTTTCTCCTTTAGGCCCTCGGCCAACTTCAGATCTTGCCACCAAATACTGGCCTTCCCTTTCAGATTGTAGATGGTCATCCTGACCTTCATGTTGTTGGAATAGTTGTATATTTGGAAATACTTTTTGATGTCCAATAGCCATGTCTCTGCTTCTTCTCCTGTCCTGGATTCCCTGTCAAATATAGCGGGTTTAATTTTTTTAAATTCTCCTTCAAGGTGGTCCACTTGTTTTCTTTTTCTGTCAGTTTTTGTTCCATCCTCAGCTGGCGGTGTTCCTTCAGATGAATTGTCTCCTTTTTCTATTTCTGGCCCTGAGTTCTTGGAGGTTGTTTTGCTGACTTCTTCATCGTTATTGTTGTCTTTTGGGCTTTTCTTGGTCACTATACTGCGCAACAGGACTTCATTTATCTCCTGATGTTCTTGTTGTGCCTTCTTCAATTTTTCATTGTCGGCTTTAAAGATCTGTAATTTGACGATCAAGTTCCTCATTGTTTCCAATACTTCTGTGGGTGAGCTTCCGTCACTATTCTGCCTTGTATCTCCAGGAGGTCCTTGCTGTGGATTTTCTTCCATCCTATTTTCTGCATTGTCTCGAGCTACCATAAAACAAAGAAAGTCTTATGTTTGTAACCATACAATTTATTAGTTTTTTGGGAAGACAAAAACAAAATAATTATGTACTAAGTGCTACAATGGCCCTGTTCAGGCCCAGTGTTGTAACTTTTTCTCTGATACCATATGTAATGAACCTAGAAATTCTCAAAAAAAAAAAATATGTGGTAATGTACTTGCTATTCGATTTCATTGACCCACTCGTGAGCCAGATACTTACACTTTGTTTTATTTGCATGACCTTATAACATGTTGGCTTAACACACCTGGCATAAGTAAAAAAAAAACCTTGGCTTAATATCTTTCACAAAATTCGAAAAGCAAGTAAGTCCAAAACTTACTTTATTATAAGGTTTATTATAGTGTGCGTACTTTATTATAAGGTTTATTATAGTGCACGCCCTACCTATACTCAAGGATGAGAATTCAGTCCCTTTGTTTTTATCAAAAACGTACTATGCACATAGAGATATGTCTCGGATTTATCAAGGCTCAAGCGCTACCTAACTATGTCAACATCAGTTTTTAAGTCTTGACCGGTAAGGTCTTTAATGTGGTTAATAACTGTATCGGAAAGGTTTTCCAAGTGATTTCCCTTGACGGTTCTATTTCGTTATGTTACAGCTCGCCCCTCCCATAACCAACTGAACATGATTTTGTCCGCACCAATCTCCACACATATGAATCTAACTAACTCTCTTTCATTGGCTAGAGTAACGAAACGATAATTTTCAGGGTTGGTATTCGACTAGTTCTTTGGACGGTCATAGTTTTTGGTTTACTTCGTATCTCCTGCATTTAAGGTGGCAGATGTGCCTGTCAGGAGGTGTTTAAGACTCTACCAGGGATTTTAATTAAGGGTCCTACAATTTGCAGTTCCGATGTCTCTTCCTCCTACTCCTTCCAATCTGGATACGCCAGCTTGCCCTAGAGCAAGGACTTGTATGTTACAAGCTGTAAAGAATGATGATCGTGCCTCTTAGGTTTTCATTTCTCCCTTGCGCCTTTGTAGGGGAGGCTCTGCAAATTTCACAGGAAGCAAGTACCGCCTCTGTGAGAAACCCTTGGTGCAGTTGACAGTAATGTCTGGTAAGTTTCTCTAAGGGACTATTGTAATCTCGGATTCGAACAGAGTTTAATGTTTTGGTTGAAGCTGGGAAGGAAAGAGTTGTTTCCTTTTTACTTCACTGTGGTTTATAGACTTTTCTTTCCCTCATAGACTCTACGTGTTTTTTTTTTCTTTTTGTTTTCGTAGTGATAGTAAAAGGTTTTTCTTACTGTAATACCTAGGTCGCAGACCCTCTACTACTGGGAACTATACATAAGGTTCGTTGTGCGTGTGTCCCATGGGATTACCTCCGGTTTAATCCTTGTCTACCCTATACTCAGCAACTGTAACTGGGATGATTCAGAGTAGTATTCCTCAATGATGTTAGGTTATTATTCAATATTAATATGATGTCATTCCTTGCCTTCCTTGCCTTGTTCGTTGAGGGTATTTTTCAAATGATTTCTTGTTTGAAAATTTCGCACTACCATTTTTATTTTGTCAAGGAAAAGAATATTTGTCATTCGGTTTTTCTATGTACTGTTGGTGGGGCTCTTACTGTTGCGAGGGTACCCACTAGGAGCTTTCGAACTCTTCTCCCCTCTGTCTGGGTTGATTATGAAGTATGGCAACAGGAGGGTGTGGTGTTTCGGCCATGAGTTAAGTATTCGGTCAGCTACGGTCATAATTGTTCCTTCTTGAGTTTATAGAACAAGGTTATTCTTCTATAAGTTTTCTAATGTATTATCGTGTTGGCTGAATGTAGGTGTGTCCCTTCCCAGTGTGGGTTCCAGCCTCTACTAAACCTGGCAAAGGTACTCGGGTTCCAAATAATATACCCCTTCCTCTTGTTGATATCGGCTGCTCTCGAATTTTGTTCGTAGTTTGTTCTTTCAGAAGTTAAGAGGTCCTATGTTCAAGCATTGATTCTCTGTATCTGATCACTGAGGGTTTAAAACACATTTTTTTTAAACCAAGTTCCACTTTATATGTAACATGAAGTGAAAAATTCTTGTTTCTTTTATTAAAAGGACTGTTTACCCCCAACTAAATCGTTTTCTAGAGGTTTCGCCAATTTCAACTCTGCGTATTCGTATGCGTTTGTTTTTTATTGTATAGTGGATCTTGTTTACAGTTTGAAACAGTCATACGCCCATAATCGTTTTATTCGTGCATTGATGCATACATATATTTGACTCTATTGAAATATATACATACGTATACATTTAGCCCTGTTTCATTCATTCGTCCCTATTAACGTTTA
>SNQJ01S0031346.1:0-18907 GCA_010110895.2 Picea sitchensis
CCACCTAGATTTATTGACTTAGGTTTAATTATGCGATGTGCACTTCAAGACGCACCTTCATGCTCCAAGGGTTCCACTCACCTTTGACTGGTTTTGGAAGTTTTTCCAACCCTTGGATTCAACACTCCATTTAGTCGACCTTATGAGAGACTAAGGGATTCTAAGGAATAAGGATTTCGCCTTATTGTGCGCCCCTTAGAATTCTTCGTGAGAAATTGTCTCAGTTCGCCCTCATGACATCGTGGACCTATCGAACTAGGTAATCGTTAACCTACAGTTCAGGTCATGATAGGAGTGCTAGTAGGCTGTGACAGGGACGTTTCCACACCTTTTGCTCAAATGTCTAGTTTCTGTGCATGACCCCTTTACTCCTTATGTGAGTCAAATTAGCAAGCACTGTCAAGCCTCCATCCACTGAAAAAGACAATGTCAATAATCCATATACCTAATTAATATTGTAATCAATCATATATCACATGTGTGTAAAATGAAATACTCAAACAAAATGCAACCCACTCCTTAACTCAATCTGGAATCCAAGGGAACCATTGATGCCATCTGCATCATCAACTTGTCATGTATTCTACATACTCAGGGAAACTCGTCAGTAATACCTGTCGATACATGAATACATATAATCATAATGACATCATAATATATATGTCATAATAAAAGCATAATCACAATGTATCATAACCAGATCACTTGCTCGCAAGTGTCCTCAAAGAATAAGTCAGTATAAAATGTGCTCAATAGTATGGGATGTTACAGTTTATCTATTTGTGATTGAGATCTTGTTGAGTTTGTTATTCTATCCTTTGTTGTTTCAAACATTATTAAAATTTTCATATTTGGGATATTATTATTAAGTTCTCCCACAAAGAACTATTCGAGTGTCATGCTGGTTTTATGAATCTGTGTGGTGATGTATCAATTGATTCTTGAGAAAATGATGCTTTACAATCTCATTTTATATTAAATCAAAACTCCCTTAAAGTTATGGGTTCAAATTATTTTGAAAGAAAGATGGAATATATGTTGAAAGAAGACTCCAAATCGTACAAATACAAATCTTTGCAGACATATTTATTTCTTTTTTTTGAATGAGATGATGTGTTTGGCAAGTATATCTTTATAGAAGAGTGTGTACATATGTATATAGGATTTTTATTAGAAAATTTGTTGGGTTTTATATTCCATGCATCTGGGTTCATAATAATAATCTTCCATATATCAAGAAAGAGGAGTACCACCTATATAAAAATGAGGAGAGTCTTTCTTGTTCCCCATAATATTTTTTCTCAATGTTGGTCATTTTCCCTTTATAGGAAAAAAGATCAACAACTCTTCCATGTGGCATATATAACATGTTTGGGTTATGGGTGTCTTTCCCCCCCTTAACATTTCAATTGTATTAAAATTCATTTATTTCAATTTTAACTTGAAGTTCACAAGAAGGGTAGATCGTGGCTTTGACATACATGTTCCCTTGAGAGGGGTCATAGACATGGTGTATAGGTTGCACCCTTTGAAAGGGTCACAACCATGCATTTAAGAGGGAGACCACCATGCTCCATCAACAATACCTATCATTTATTCTCATATATGGATGACACTTACTCTAGTTTGCAGCCTGCATAACAATAATTGGTTATCAGTCACTCCTTCCCCCCTTCACATTTCAATTCTTTTTAGATTCATTTATTTTGATTTTATCTTGAAGCTTACAAGAAGGGTAGGTCATGGATCTATCTTATGTGTTCCCTCAATAT
Organism: Picea sitchensis; assembly: GCA_010110895.2. NCBI lineage: Eukaryota > Viridiplantae > Streptophyta > Pinopsida > Pinales > Pinaceae > Picea > Picea sitchensis. The sequence goes on from SNQJ01S0031346.1 coordinate 1,773, forward strand.
GGGTCATGGATATAGCATGTTTGTTCCCTCAAGATGGGTAATAGTCACGGTGTACGGGTTGTACCCTTTGAAAGGTCCATGGCCATGCATTTGAGAGGGAAACAATCATGCTCCATCAACAAGGCATAGCCTTGAATCCCTTACATATCCTGTGTTTACTCTAATGTGTGGTATGCATAATAGGTGTGGGTTATGGGTGGATCTATCCACCCTTCACATTTCAATTATTTTGACATTCATTTATTTCAATTCTATCTTGAAGTTCACAATAGGGGTAGGTCATGGCTCTATCTTGTGTGTTACCTCAAGAGGGGATGAAAACACAGTGTATGGAATGCACCCTTTGAAAGGGCCATGGCCATGCATTTGACTGGTTTATGGTCATGCTACAGAAAAAAATTCCAACCGTTAATCCATTACACCCATGTTTACTCTACCACATGGCTTGCATGACAAGTGTGGGCTATGGGTTTCTCCACCCCACCTTCACATTTCAATTGTTTTGACATTCATATATTTCAATTTTATATTGAAGTTCATAATAAGGGTAGGCCATGGATATATTCTATGTTATCTTTTGAAAGTGGTTACCACCATTCATTTGAGAGGGTGGAATCCATGATCCATTAATAAGGCTCAACCTTGAATCTCTTACATAGCCTACATAATAGGTGTAAGGTCCCGAGATGGGTTCTTTGTACTCAAATGTAGTTCATCATAGCTTGTATATTTATGTTAGTGTATATCATTCATTACATAGGCTCAACAAAAATGGATGTGTAGGTTTCCTTGGGAACCAATGCCACTTGGACTAAGAATTAACTATAAGGTTTATATTTATACTTCTCAAATTGGAAATGAATTAAACCATTTTAAAATCATTGTTCGAATGAGTTATTTCTAACTATTCTATTTTTCTCATTGATCAATGGACTTCTCAAATTTAAAACTAATTAAACCATTTTAAAATCAATGATCGATAGACTTCTCAAATTGAAAATGAATTAAACCATTTTAAAATCATTGATTGAAAAAGTTCTTTATAACTCTTCTATTTGTCTCATTGATTGAATCTTTGATGAAATTGTCAAAGTTCAAATTACACATTATTAAACTCATGATTATGTATGATTTGTAAATTCCAAGTTGTAGCAAATATTTATAATACTTGAAGCAAATATTTTGAATTCAAATTGTAGTACAAAATATTTATAATACTCAAGCCTAGAAAATCTAATACATATTCCATTTGATTTAATAAATCAAACTTCATATAATGAAATTCAACATCTTACTTAAAAAAAAAATCTAAATAGATAAGCCATGAGCAAAGAATAGTTACAAAAATAAAAATAAAAACATATAACTGTAAGATATAGATCAAAGATGAACATTAAATACAACTGATTTTGATAAATACCAAAATGTTGCAATAGATAAAAAGGTGGATAAAGAAGAAGGAAGCTAGCATATGTGGCAACGGTTTGTAGAATACGTGAATCGAATAAAAAAATCAACTTGAAACATTGAATAAAATTTAAAACCATTGCATTTTCCCATAGAATTCCATCCATCTCCATAAATTTCCTCTAATCCATCGGATATGAATTTTATCTCCTCTTATCTACCTACTACATCTCCAAGACAATCAGATAGATCTATCTCATCTATCTACCAAGAGAGAACAATAGGGAGAGTGATAGGGAGAATGTGATAGGGAGCTCCAAGGGAGAATGATATAGAGAGAAACAAGTATCTCCAAGAGAGATAAATATAATGAGCAATAGGGAGATCGATAGAGAGAGAAATAAGAGAGAGCGATAGATAAAGTAGGATAAAAAGAGTGATAGGGGAGCAAGCATGGTAAGGAGGACAACAAATAATTTTGATTTTGTGGAGAGAAGTTTCATTTTAATATAAGAGGAAATGAGAATGGAAAAATAAAAAAGGATTGTAATAGAAAATTCATAAAAAAAGAGTGGAATAAGGAAAAGGAATTGAAGAGGAAATTGCTAGAAAGGAATGCAAGAAGAAATTGTTAAAAAAGAATGGAAGAAAAAAAAGGAATGGAAGAGAAATCATTAAACAAAAATGGAAGAAGAATTTGTTCAACAAGAATGGAAGAAGAAAAATGAATGAGAGAGGAAATTATTAAGAATATTGTGAGAGTAAAAATAAAATTAAAAAGGAATGGAAAAGGAAGTTGCTAATAAGAATAAAAGAGGAAATCGATAAACACAAATAAGAGAGGAAATTACTAAAAACGAAAAAGAACCTAAGAAAAAGGAATAGGAGAGGAAATACATAAATAAGAATGGGAGAGAAAAAAGGAATGGATGAGGAATAATTAAACAAGTATGGAAGAAGAAAAACGAGAGAAGAAAAAAGAAAAAGGAATGGAAAAGGAAATTACTAATAAGAGTGAAATAAAAAATTATTAAACAAGAATGTGAGAGGAAATTGCTAGAAAGGAAAGGTTAAGAAAAATGAATAAGAGAAAAAGATATATGAATAAGAAATGATAAATTGATAAAGGTAAATACTATGTTTGGGAAAGAGTTGATTGACCCTTCTCCAGGATCCCCTTCAATGAGAATACTATGTTTGAGGAAGGGTCGATCGACCCTTCCCCATAACACCCCCTTGATGCAAATACGATGCTCCAAAAATGGCCATTCAACATTTCCTAAAAATCCTCCATGACGTAAATAGTATGCTCAAGGAAGGGTCGGTCAACCCTTCCCAAGCACCCCGTTAGTGTAAAGTTGTTCTTAAAAAATGGTTAGTTGACGTGATTAGAGAAAATTTGCTTAAACAATGGGCCTCCTAAGGAAATTATAAAATAGTAATCCATGTATGCAACATCAAAGTAGTGTATGTCACACCACACTACCATATAAACTAGGTTAATCTAGAATTACGAGATGATAGTTAAAAATAATAATGAAAAATTTAGATTATTGTGCATATACAATAAATGATAATGAATATCATATAACAAATATTTACTATTAATATATAAAATGAAAGTAGAATAAATAATGTTTTATTAATATATGATAATAATATATAATAATAATTTATAAAATGTAATATAATAATATAGAATGGTGTTGTCTAATTGTTCCATGTTTTGGTCTTTTTCGTTGGAATCTGATGACATAAATATGGAAGAAATGGCAATTTTTTGTTGTTCAAATTCCATTTTTGAATGCATAAATGGACTTGTACTATTGAAAAATCTTTAAGACACTTAGAATATACATACTTAACCACTCAAATCTGCAGATCCAACACTTTCTCACCATATTTTAAGAAAAATTAAACATTAAAAATACTTAGAAAATGGCCAAAACATAAAATGTTTAGACTACAACATATCAACATATATAATATATAATATAGAATTAATAACTATAATATGATAATAATATGAATTTTATTATACTACAAATGTGAATGTGATTGTTGCATTAAAAGGAATTTATAATATATTAATATATTATAATACTAATGAATATATAATATAGTTATAATATAAAATAAATTAAAAACTACAATAAAATAATATCATGAATATGTAGATAAGAAAAGGTCAGTGATTATTATATAAAGTATACTCCGAGTTAATTTTATGAATTAATTATTATATAATAATATAAATTAATAAGTATAGTAAAACTTTGTAACTACAAATTAAATACTATATAATATTACACATTATATAATAGTAATATATAATATAATGTTATTATATAATAATGTAATAATAACAATATATTACTAATATATATAATGGAAGTGCACACTATTATTTATATATAATAATAATGGAAATATAATAAATAAATAATTATAGACAGTGTACAATATATAACGAAAGTAATAATAATATAACATATTCCATATTAAATATTTCAAAAATATTTAACATATCTCGAAGAGATCTCACTGGGATTTTAACTAAGATGAGGTGTATATATAGTTAAATATTATCAAGTAAAAACATGACACATCATCATTCTTGACTTTTTTATGTTCAAATCAATGATTATCGTTCACTAAATTCTTTGAAAATCTATTCATAAATTAATTTCCAACTCAACAAACATGGTTTTTCTTATAACCTTCCCATTTAGGCCCCAAATTCCCATTTGAGCCCCAAATTTTCTTTAATGTTCCCTTACATCCTCCTTGATGTCAATACTATGCTCAAGGAAGGTTTTCCTAACCCTTCTTTGGGATCTCCATTGACAACAATACTATGCTTGAGGAAGGGTTGACCAACCCTTCACCATGCCCCCTACAACAAAAATAATATTCTCAAGGAAGGGTCAGTAGACCCCTCCCTGAGTTATCCCTCAACATGAATACTACGTTTAATGAAGCACTGACTAACCTTTCATTGAGTTATACATTGACAATAATTATATGATTGACAAAGGTTTGTCCAACCCTTCTCCATGCTCCTCACACATGAATACCATGCTTCATAAAGTTTTGGTATATGCTTTCCCGACATACTCCTAAACAATATAATATGCTTGAGGAAGGGTTGACCATCCCTTCCACTAGATACCCAATGGTACAAATACCATCCTCGAGGAGGGGTTGACTGACACTTCTCCATGCTCCCCCTCCATGAGAATACTATGTTGAAGGAAGGGCTGACCAAACCTTCTTGATAATCACGTATATGAGAATAATATGCTTAAGAAAGGATTAGTTGACCCATCCCCATGCAAATCCTTAATGAAAATACTATGTTGGAGGAAGGGTTTGTCGATCCTTTTCCGAGTTCCTTGAAATGAATTTTCTATGCACTAGGAATGGTAAGTTGACACTTCCTAGGGATGCCCTTCTACAAAAAAAAAATATACTTAAAGGAAGGGTCAGCCAACCCTTCCACTATATACCTCACAATGTGAATACCATCCTTGAGAAAGGGCCAACACTTTTTTATGGTCCTCCTCCATCATATTACTATGATGGAGGAAGGGTTATGTTCCCATTTACTAGGATCTCCCTCTATAAGAATGCTATGCTCAAGGATGGTTCAACATATCCTTCTATGGGATCTAGGATGACATTAATACTATGATTGAGGATGGGTCAACTAATCCTCCTTTAGGCTCCCCTAAAAAACACATTATACTTGAGGAAGGATCGACGAACCCTTCCCTAGGATCCCCCTCTACACAAAAACTATTCTTATGAAAGATTCGACCAACCATTCCATTAGATACCCTATAACACAAATAAAAACATTAAGAAAGGGTCAATTGACCCTTCTCTATGCTTCCCCTAAATGATAATATTATGCTAGAGGAACGGTTGATCAAACCTTCCTTATGTACATCATCAGTGGAAATAATATGTTTGAGGAAGGGTTGATTGATCCTTCTATGGGTTCTTATAGACGAGATTATTATGCATGAGGAAAGGTCCATTGACACTTCCCTAGGATAGACATATAAGAGAAAACTATGCTTGTGGAAGGGTCAACTAACCCTTCCTTGGGGTCACCCTCTATAAGGAAATTATGCCTAAGAAAGGGTCGACCATCCCTGTGACATGAGTACAATAATTAAGGTAGGGTAAAGAGACCCTTCTTTTTGATCCCCTTCCATCATAATATTATGCTAGAGGAAGGGTTGTCCAACCCTTCCCTGTGATCCTATAGATGAGAACAATATGATTAAGAAAGGTTCAATCAACCCTTCTTGATGAACCTTTTTGATTAAAATACCATGTTGGAGGAAGGCTTAGCCAATCCTTTTCTAAGTTCACATAAAAGATATTTATATACTCAATCAAGGGTGGTTCAATACTTGAAAAAGGATTGGTTTAACCTTATTTTTTATTCCCCTCCATGATAATACTATGTTGGAGGAAGGTTTGGTTGACCTCTCCCTCTGCACCTCCTTGTTGGAAATACTATGCTAGAGGAAGAGTAGATAATCCTTTTTTGAGTTCCCCTAGATGAGATCATTACGCTCAAGGAAGGGTCATTTCAACCCTTCCATTGGATACCCCTTTATGAAAAACATATTCTTGAGGAAGGATTTTCTAGACCTTCCACTAGATACCCCATGACAAGAATAACATCGTTGAGGTAGGGTTGGCTTACAATTTTCCATTCTCCACCCTCCTAGAGAATACTATGTTTGGGGAAGGGTTAATCAAACCTTCCTTATGATCACCTAGATAAGAATACTATGCTTGAGAAAGGATAGAAATATCCTTTCCTTTGCACGTCCTTGACACAAATACTATGTTGGAGGAAGGGTAGGTCAAACCTTCTCTAGGCTCCCATTGATGAGTTTATTATTCTCAAGGAAGTTTCCTTCAACCCTTCCATAGAATACCCTCTACACAAAAACGTTTCCCAAGGAAGGGTTGATTAACCCTTCCACTATATACCCAATGATAAAATGCCATCCTTGAGGAAGGGTCATTTGACCCTTCTTCATTCTCCCTACCCCATGTAGCTCCTTGATGGAAATACTATCCTAAAGGAATTTTTGTTCAATCCTTCTTAGGGTTCCCTTACAAAAAATTGCTATGTTCAAGGAAGGGTTAGTCAACCCTTCCCTGAGATCCCTCTCTAATAAAAAACTCTGCTTGAGGAAGGGTTAAATGGCCCTTCCACTAGATACCCCTCAATGAAAATACCATTGATGAGGAAGGGTCAATTGGTCCTTCTCCATACTCCCCCTCTATTAGAATACTATGTTGAATGAAGGGTTGAGAAACCCTTGCCTATAATCCCTAGATGGGAATACTAAGCTTGATAAAGGACCAATCGACCCTTCCCCATGCACCTCCTTGACACAAATATTATTCTAAAGGAAGGGTTAATCGATCCTTCTCCAAGCTCCCATAAATCAATTTTTTATGATCAAGGAATGGTTGGTTGCCCCTTCCATATGATCCCCTCTATGTGAAAAATATCCCCGAGAAAGGGTCAGTTGACCCTTACAGTGGATACCCCATGAATCAAATACTATCCTTGAGGAAGGATTGATCAACCCTTCTCCATTCTCCCCCTTAATGAGAATACTATGTTAGAGTAAGGGTTTGTCAACCCTTCGTCATGCACCTCCTCGAGGGAAATACTATCATAGAGGAAGGGTTGGATGATCCTTCTCTAGGTTCACTTACATGAAATTTTTATGGTCAAGGAAGGGTTAACCAAACCTTCCATTAGATACCCCTCAATGTGAATACCATCCTTAAGGAAGGGTCAGTTGACCCTTCTCCATTCTCCCCCCCTTATAAAAATATTATTCTAGAGGAAGGGTCAATTGATCCTCCTCTAGGTTCCCCTAATTGAAATTGCTATGATTGAGGAAGGGTCAATCAACCCTTCACCAAGATCCCCATCTACATAAAAACTCTTCTTAAGGAAGGTCCAACCTACCCTTCCATTGGAAACCCCTCAATGTAAATACCATCCTTAAGGAAGAGTTATTTAATCCTTCTCCACGAGAATACTATGCTAGAGGAAGGGTCAATAGATCCTTCTCCATGTTCCCCTAGATGAACTTTCTATGGTTGAGGAAGGGTTGATCGACCTTTCCCTAGAATCCCCCTCTATGTGAAAACTATGCTTGAGGAAGGGTCAACTAACCCTTCCACTAGATAACCCTTGAAATGAATACCATCCATGAGGAATAGTCAATTTACCCTTCTCCATGCTCCCCTTCCATGAGAATACTATGTTGGAGGAAGGGTAAGTTGAACCTTCCTCATACACCTCTTTAGTGGAAATACTAAGCTAGAGGAAGTGTAGGTAGATCCTTCGTTGCATTTATCTTGATGAAATTTCTATGTTCAAGGAAGGGTTGGTCAGCCCTTCCATGATATCCCCTTTGTGTAAAATATATGGTTGAGGAAGGTTCAATCGACCCTTCCCTTGGTACTCCCTCAACATGGACATCACTAAGAGGAAGGGGTCGTAACCTTTATCTATTCTCCCTATCCACGAGAATACAATTTTGGAGGAAGCGTTAGTTTATCCTTCATCATGCACCTTCTCAATTAAAATAATATGTTTGAGGAAGATTCAACTAACCCTTTCTTAGGATACCCCTCTACATGAAAAGTATACTTGAGGAGGGTTCAACTGACCCTTCCACTAGATACCCCTCAACATGAATACCATCCTAGAGGAAGGATCAATTGACCCTCCTTTGTGATTCCCCTTCATGAGAATACTATGTTGGGGGATTTTTCGATCGATCCTTCTCCAATTAGTTCCCCTAAACAAAATTAATATGCTTGAGAGGGTCAATCAATCCTTGCTTAGGATCACCATTTACACAAAAATATATTATTGGGGAAGGGTTGGCTAACCATTCCACTAGATACCCCTCGATGTAATGCTATCCTACTAAAGGAGGTTGGTTGACCCTTGTGCTTTCTCCCCCCTCCATGAATGCCATACTAGAGGAAGGGTTGGTTGACTCTTCTGGGATCCTATTATTTGAAAACTTTGCTAGAGGAATAATTAGTCATGCCTTCCATTGGATACCCCTTGATGTGAATACCATCCTTCAATAAGGGTTGGGAAACCCTTCTCCATGGGCCCCTTTCATGAAAATACTATGATTGAAGAAGGGTTGGAAAAACCTTCCACTACATACACCATGACAATAATACCATCATCAAGGAAGGGTTAACTAACTCTTTTCCATGAGAATACTATGTTTGAGGAAGGGTTGATTGATTTGATCACGTCCCAGGGATCACCCTTTGATTTTTTCTTGAGAAATGTTGGGTATACCCTATTTAGCAACCTATAATTCATAGTATCATCATTGTGAGGAATTTTTTTTCTATACAGGTGTATTTTGGTTTGCAAATAATATTTCATTTGCAATCATTTTCAAGAGGAAGAAAGAAAATTAAGTTGTTGATGTTGGTGGGTTTCCTAACCCCCATGGAGACAAAAGGGGAATGGGTGCACAAAACCCTACAAATCCCACTAAGCCTAGGTTTTGCATTCACACGGAGGATAAGGAAATGTGCTTAGATTGACTGTCGATCTAGCGGCGCGTAGATAAACGGTTGATAGTGGATTCTAGACCCCCTCAATTGTTTTTCTTTTAACGGTGGAAAAGAGTGGAATGGTAATTAAAATTGTGCATGAGTCTATAGCCATCATGATAGTGTAAATGGGCCGGCCTATAAATGGGGACCCCTAAATAGATTCTACCAACTTTAATATGTAGTGGGGGTCCACCATAACAAATCCATATAGCCCACCTCCTTGTCATCCTCCATTATCTAGCCACCCATCCAAGAATAATCAAACTTAGGATAAAACAAAAAGAACAATAAGTTTATTAGATTAAATAATAAATGTTAATATAGTGAGAATAGGTTAAAACTAGCTAATAACTAACTAGTTAACATTGAGTAATTAATTAATTAATTATGAAATAAAAAATAAAAAAAAAAAAAAAAAAAAAATTTGATTAATTAAAATATAATACAAATAGAGCTAATTACAAAGTATTAAAATTAAATAAAAACAATTAAAAATTAAAACTAAAAACTAAATGGAAATATGTAGGAATTAAAACAAAACAAGTAATGGAAATATTAAAAACAAGGAAACAAAATAAAACAAAGGGATCAAATGAAGCTATCTGGTTCTACCCACCCCAACTTCATGTATACCATCACATCAAAATTAAATCAACAGGGGTGGAGAAAATTGGACCCCCCTCACCATCTGGGGGACTAGCAGGGGGTCAGGAATAGTTGTATTTATTAAATACCTTGAATGGTGTCATCTCCAGACCAGCAGGACCCCCAAAACACACACACCACCTGGCGGTGGTTCTAGGAATACCACCCCTTCAAAACCGCCCCAAAACTCAAAACCCACCAGGTCTTGACCATCTTTTTTCAAGTATTAGGCGATTCTAGGAAATGAGAGAATGATTTCAAAATATTGATTATGACCAATCTTTTTCCGTAGGCGATTCTAGGCAAATGAAGACGGATTTTCAAAATAGTTGATTATGAAAACAATTGCTTGAGGAATGGTCTACCAATCCTCCCCCTAGATACCCCATGTCATGAATACCATCCTTGAGAAAGGGTTATCTAGCCCTTCTCCATGCTCCCCCTCCATGAGAATACTATGGAGGAGGAAGGGTCAGTCTACCCTTCCCCGAGATCCTCCTTATGCAAAACATTTTCTTGAGGAAAGGTAAAAAAACTTGAAGAAGAGTTGGATGACCCTTCCACTAGATTTCCCTCAACATGAATAACATCCTTCAAGAAGGGTTGGTTGAAATACTATGCTTGAAGAAGGGTTGATCAATGACCCTTATTTGTGGTCCCCCTCCATGAGAATTCTATGTTGGAGGAAGGGTCAACCAACCCTTCCCTATGATCCTTTATGCAGATGCATTGCAAGTATGGTTATGGGTAAGCCAAAGAAAACCCAAGATGATGACTGGTGATGATGATGTAAGGGGAGTAAAAGGTACAAGTATGAATACACATTATGGAAGAATATACGAGAAAATATTTCCTAGAGAATCGACAGATACAACAACTGGTGACCCATGTATATTGGTGGATGGTAACTTTTTTATATGGACTTCGAAGAACACTATTTATGTTTATAGGTACAATATGAAGAATATAGAGGAAAAAGAACAAACAAGACCAAAGATCACAAAATACAAAGAACAATGAAGTAAATAGTGTAGAAAATGAAGATGAAGATGAGACCAGTTCAAAGGACCAAGTGAAAAAGGGAAATGATTGGATCACAATTATTCATTAAGGGGAGCATGATGAAATAATTCCTACTTGTGATCATCAATAATTAATTAAATGATGGTTTTGTAATGATGTAGAATAAACTCTAGAAGTTTTTGTATGAATTAGATATGAAGATGAATAAGGGAATTTAGGGATGGAAATATATTGAGAGATTCATGGAGATATTGTGGAGAAAGTTATGGAGATAATTATGCATTTGGTTTTAATGGAAAATATAAATATGAAATAGTTGTTATGGTCACCTATCATTATATAAGGGACCATTTATATACTATAAGAAGAGACATGGGAATGATGATTTAATAAATATAATTTCCCCTTTAGGGATTTCTTGAGAATAAGCTCCTAGTGTCCCTTGCTTTGCATAATGTAGTGTATGAATGCATGTTTTATTGTTGCACCACTATGAGATTACATTATTTTGATATCAGAGCATGGATAAGAGAGATATTGATAGGTTATGGAGCAGTGCTATGCTATTTTGTTAAAGTTCCATTGTATTTTGTTTATTATGCATCCCTCACATGCTATGGCCTTGAGGTAAATTTGGAAAGAAAAAGAGGGCCCGTTTGTTGGGAAGCGGAAGAAAAACAGAGCATAAAAAGAGCATAAAACTAAGAAAATCAAACCAAACACAACAACAATCACACAATTGAAACAATGATTTATGTGGAAACGCAATGCGGGAAAAAACCATGGGTCAATGATGGTTGGTATTCTTATTATTCAAGGGAGAATTACAATATCCAACACATGAATACAACCATCCTATCCTCAAAGACACATTGTACTCCACAATATTGTGTCTTGCTCACACACTCTACACACTTCCCTCTCAACTCTGTTGGTATGATCGTATATACAACATCTCTCAAATAGTTAGACTAACTGATTATAATTAGATCCACCAATTACACAATCCATTCACAGAAGAGTGCATGCATGCACATTCCTAATATAGCTACATGAATGTGCATGTGACTGCATGGGAAATTCATTGGCATGTTTCCAACAATTTCCACCTTGAAAACAATTTACTTGCAGGGATGATTTTAAGGATGGAAATTTCTTTTAAAATGTAGAAACCTTAGCGAATCTTACTAATCCTTCATATGCCAACCATAAATGTTTGGCAATATATTTGTAAAAATATTCAAATTTATAAGGATTTTATATAGTTTTTATAAAATTTTGGCGATTTTCAAGGTAAAATAATTTTATCCTATAGAATTTGGGCGAATCATTTTTAAAATAGAGAATCTCATTTTTATAAAAACCATGGAAAATTAGCCCATTTGCGAAATTTAGCCCCTAAAATCATCCATGTTTACTTGATATATCATGCCCTTAATTCATCACTTTTATGCAAGCCAAGAGAAGACAAACACCATCACAACTCTGCAACTTATCTAATAATATCGTTACGTGAACATGCCTGCACGATTCACTCCAGGTTGGACGATTCTTCCTCCATTAGTAACATGTCTAATAAATTGATGCACTTATCCCATTTTGATACGTTTCACATTTAGTCAAATGCACAACACTTTGACCACCATAAAACACCACATCGTGTACCCGTCCAAACTTACCCAATAGATCCTTGCATTCTTGCAAGACATAACTTGAGGTAGGTCTCATCTTGTCCAAATCTCATGAATCATAACCATAGACTAAATCACTGCAACCACTGTAGGTGATACTTGTGCTTATGTGTTTGAAGCACCCATTTCCATGCTCTTCACCTATTTTTTCCATGTGTCTACTTACAACACCAACTGCATGTGAAATGATTACCATTTCCCATCACAATCATCAAACTTCCTACTAGCACATAATACTTGAGACATATAACCCTTTTCTTATTCATCAATTAGGACATAAAACTAAAGAAAAATTACAGTGGAAAGCCAAAGGGATTTTACCTATTTCACATTATTCATACCGAATTTCCTGAGTACCTTCACCACATACTTTTGTTGTGATAACCAAGTTTACCATATTTCTTGTCCCTGTATATTTCCATACCTGAGATTTCTTTTGCTTCTCCCAGACCCTTCATAAAAAACGTACTAACCAACTGAGCCAACCTGTTGACCTTAACCATGCTTGTGCTTGCAACAAGCATAACACAAAACACTAAGATAATGAATATACCATAAACACAATGGTTATACTCACTTATTGTAAAATTTGGCTCACCATGAAGGAATCAAACACCCTATACCATTTTCCTAGGCTTCAAGCCATACAATGATTCTTGAGTTTGCAAACAAATATTTTGTTGCGATTCTGAACTAATCGTTATGGTTGTTCCAAATACATACCCTTTTCCAAAAAACTCCATGTAAAACATTTTTAACATCTAGATTTACTAACACAACTAGTGCTAACACAACATGAATAGAAACAGGCTTTTAACAACTAGTGAGAGACTTTCTTGGAAATCAATACCTTCCAAATACCCTTCTTCTACCAGTCATGCTTTGGACCTTTCATCCTTTACTATGTCTATTTTTATAAAAGGAGATTCATCAAACAATGCATTTGTGTCCATGATTATTATGTGGGTAGTAGTATCCCATAGTCTACACCCCTTAACATCATCACCATATCAAATATCTACCTGTTTGATATGGGTCCTACTTAGAATACTAATAAAAACATAAGCATCACAAGTGAATAATTAACCCTTCCATTGGATGAGATCATTATGCTCAAGGAAGGGTCATTTCAACCCTTCCATTGGATACCCCTTTATGAAAAAACTATTCTTGAGGAAGGATTTTCCAGACCTTCCACTAAATACCCCATGACAAGAATAACATCATTGAGGTAGGCTTGGCTTACAATTTTCCATTCTCCACCCTCCTAGAGAATACTATGTTAGGGGAAGGGTTAATCAAACCTTCCCTATGATTGCCTAAATGATAATAATATGCTTGACAAAGGATAGAAAGATCCTTTTCTTTGCACCTCCTTGACACAAATACTATGTTGGAGGAAGGGTAGGTCAAACCTTCTCTAGGCTCCCATTGATGAGATTATTATTCTCAAGGAAGTTTCATTCAACCCTTCCATAGGATACCCTCTACACAAAAACGTTTCTGAAGGAAGGGTTGATTGACCCTTCCACTATATACCCAATGATAAAAATACATCCCTAAGGAAGGGTCATTTGACCCTTCTTCATTCTCCCTACCCCATGTAAGCCTTACCTCGTGTAGCTCCTTGATGGAAATACTATCCTAAAGGAATTTTTGTTCAATCATTCTCAGGGTTCCCTTACACAAAATTGCTATGTTCAAGGAAGGGTTAGTCAACCCTTCCCTGAGATCCCTCTCTAAGAAAAAACTCTACTTGAGGAAGGGTTAAATGGCCCTTGTACTAGATACCCCTCAATGCAAATTCCATTGAGGAGGAAGGGTCAATTGGTCCTTCTCCATACTCCCCCTCTATTATTAGAATACTATGTTGAATGAAGGGTTGAGAAACCATTGCCTATGATCCCTAGATGAGAATACTAAGCTTGGTAAAGGACCAATCGACGCTTCCCCATGCACCTCCTTGACACAAATATTATTCTAAAGGAAGGGTCGATCGATCCTTCTCCAAGATCCCATAAATCAAATTTTTATGATCAAGGAATGGTTGGTTGACCCTTCCATATGATCCCCTCTATGTAAAAAATATCCCCCAGAAAGGGTCAGTTGACCCTTACAGTGGATACCCCATGAATCAAATACCATACTTGAGGAAGGATTGATCAACCCTTCTCCATTCTCCCCCTTAATGAGAATACTATGCAAGAGGAAGGGTTTGTCGACCCTTCGTCATGCACCTCCTCGATGGAAATAATATCATAGAGGAAGGGTTAGATGATCCTTCTCTAGGTTCACTTACATGAAATTGTTATGGTCAAGGAAGGGTTAACCAAACCTTCCATTAGATACCCCTCAATGTGAATACCATCCTTAAGGAAGGATCAGTTGACCCTTCTCCATTCTCCCCCCCCCTATAAAAATATTATTATAGAGGAAGGGTCAATCGATCCTTCTCTAGGTTCTCCTAATTGAAATTGCTATGATTGAGGAAGGGTCAATCGACCCTTCACCAAGATCCCCCTCTACACCAAAATGATTCTTAAGGAAGGTCCAACCTACCCTTCCATTGGAAACCTCTCGATGTAAATACCATCCTTAAGGAAGGGTTATTTAATCCCTGTCCACGACAATACTATGCTAGATGAAGGGTCAGTAGATCCTTCTCCAGGTTCCCCTAGATGAAATTTCTATGGTTGAGGAAGGTTTGATCGACCTTTCCCTAGAATCCCCCTCTATGTGAAAACTGTGCTTGAGGAAGGGTCAACTGACCCTTCCACTATATACCCCTTGAAATGAATACCATCCATGAGGAATAGTCAATTTACCCTTCTCCCTTCTCCTCTTCCATGAGAATACTATGTTGGAGGAAGGGTAAGTTGAACCTTCCTCATACACCTCTTTAGTGGAAATACTAAGCTGGAGGAAGTGTAGGTAGATCCTTCGTTGCATTTCTCTTGATGAAATTTCTATGTTCAAGGAAGGGTTGGTCAACCCTTCCATGATATCCCCTTTGTGTAAAATATATGGTTAAGGAAGGTTCAATCAACCCTTCCACTTGATACCCCTTATCAAATACCATCACTAAGGAAGGGTCATCCAACCCTTATCTACTCTCCCTATCCTCGATAATGCAATTTTGGAGGAAGGGTTAGTTGATCCTTCATCATGCACCTTCTCAATTAAAATAATATGTTGGAGGAAGATTCAACTAACCCTTTCTTAGGGTACCCCTCTACATGAAAATTATGCTTGAGGAGGGTTCAACTGACCCTTCCACTAGATATCCGTCAATATGAATACCATCCTAGAGGAAGGATCAATTGACCCTCCTCTCTGATTCCCCTTCATGAGAATACTATGTTAGGGGAGTTGTCAATCAATCCTTCTCCAATTAGTTCCCCTAAACAAAATTAATATGCTTGAGGAAGGGTCAATCAATCCTTGCTTAGGATCACCATTTACACAAAAATATATTATTGGGGAAGGGTTGGCTAACCATTCCACTAGATAACCCTCAATGTGAATACTATCCTAAAGGAAGGTTTGGTTGACCCTTCTACTTGCTCCCCCTCCATGTGAATACTGTGCTAGAGGAAGGTTTAGTTGACTCTTCTCTGGGATCCCTATTATTTGAAAACTTTTCTAGAGGAATAATTAGTCATGCCTTCCATTGGATACCCCTTGATGTGAATACCATCCTTCAATAAGGGTTGGTAAAACCTTCTCCGTGGACCCATTTCATGAAAATACTATGATTGAAGAAGGGTTGGACAAACCTTCCACTAGATAATCCATGACAAGAATACCATCATCAAGGAAGGGTTAACTAGCTCTTTTCCATGATAATACTATGTTGGAGGAAGGGTCGACCGATCTGTCCCAGGATCCCCCTTTTGTTTTTGTTTTTCTTGAGGAAAGTTTGGTATACCCTTCGATTGGATACCTCAAAATGAAAATGTCATGCTTCAGGAAATTTCAATTGACCCTTCTCCATTCTATCCCTCCGTAAAATTACTACAATGGAGGAAGGGTCGGTCAACCCTTCCCTGGGATATTGATTATGAAAATAATTGCTTGAGGAATGGTCTACCAATCCTCCCCCTAGATACCCCATGTCATGAATACCATCCTTGAGAAAGGGTTATCTAGCCCTTCTCCATGCTCCCCCTCCATGAGAATACCATGAAGGAGGAAGGGTCAGTCGACCCTTCCCCGAGATCCTCCTTATGCAAAACATTTTCTTGAGGAAAGGTAAAAAAACTTGAAGAAGGGTTGGATGACCCTTCCACTAGATTTCCCTCAACATGAATAACATCCTTCAAAGAGGGTTGGTCGAAATACTATGCTGGAAGAAGGGTTGATCAATGACGCTTTTTCACAGTCCCCCTCCATGAGAATTCTATATTGGAGGAAGGGTCAACCGACACTTTGTTGGCAAATGTTTAGCAGGTAGGATATGCTTGTCATTGATGGCAAGTACATCAATGAAGATGGCATGGGTACAAGAAGAATGTACAGAGGATTGTTGGCATGTTTTATAGGCAGCGTAGACTTGTCATTGATGGCAAGTATAGTAGTGATGATGGCTTAAGTACAAGAAACGATGATCAACGGTGCAGTGATAATCGGGGAAGAGAAACAACTATGTTCGCTTTCCTAAATTCCTGATGGATATCAGATCTGAATAAGAGCATGCTAAAGACTAAAGTTTGTGAAGCATTT
>SNQJ01S0031346.1:18917-37886 GCA_010110895.2 Picea sitchensis
GGACAGCTCTGATCCTCTCGTGGCTTCGCCACTCGCGACTTGGAGCGTCCAACTTTTGGACTTCTACCCCGCGAACCTCCGAGCTCACGAGATCCCTGGATCTCTGCCACCTGTCCTCCTCAGATGGACGGCTTTGATCCTCTCATAGCTTCGCCACTCACGAATTGGAGTGTCCAACTTTTGGACTTCTACCCCGTGAACCTCTGAGCTCACGAGATCCCTAGATATCTGCCACCTGTCCTCCTCAGATGGACGGCTCTGATCCTCTCGTATCTTCGTCACTCATGACTTGGAGCATCCAACTTTTGGACTTCTTCACGAGGCTTAACCCTCGTCTATCTCCCTATATATCTAACGACTGTCGGGTTTCCTAGCTAAGATCTGACGATTCAGATCGGTCCCGATGCCGCGCCCTTTCCTACTGCCCTTTGGACGTGGAAAAACCAACGGTCCAGATATTCTCATGGAGCCTGGGGGTCTACGACTCAGATCTCCTCGCTATTCATGAAGATAGAGGAAAAGGGGTTAAGGCAATTAACACCCTCGTTCATTCCTTCGGTTTAATCGATCGTGAATGACCGCAGACTCTTCGAAAAGATCTCATCCGCTGATCAGTACTTTTCCCTACACTGCTACTACGGGATTTAAGAGGGTCGTTCCTCTTTATACAGGGTTGTTAAGACTTGTGCGTTCAAGTCCCCTTTTTTCTTGGGTTCTTTGTGAACCTTTCTAAGGAGGAAATATCTGTGAAGAGATCTATACCGGGTATCCCTGAGACAGATAAGGGAAAGCAACTTCCCGAGAATGGGCTGGGAACCTAACTTAGTTCAATCTAGGAAAAATACCATTTCTTTATCCATGCACATCATGTGTGGTTTCCTCTGTTATGAGCATATACCTATTCATTTCCATCACACACTGCACAGACATTTTTACACAGAAATCATTCATAATTTGATAGTTCTATGAGCATATATATATATATATATACATATACCAGTCTATGAATTTCAAGATGTAATATATATAAAACACTTATCAAAAATGACTTCAGAAATCGGTGTAACTACTGAGAGGGGTGCTCGTTTCCACCCAACTGTAGGCTTAGCGACTCCCAACAAATTTACCACTAGACACCCCCGAGTTGAGACCACGATGTTCTAAGACTGTGTCTCTTCATCTGCCAGTGACCAGGAGCGAAGGTTGCAATCCTTTCTCTCTGCTATCACTCACTCTGTGTAAAAAAAATTGCCAGAGTTCCCCTCGTGTCTGCCCCCTTCCATCGCTTCTGCCATACACCTTATCCTCTCACGAGGTTGCGTGTGGCATGATTACCCTCGCGTCGATCAGGCCTGATGGCTCTATGGATGGGTGGTTCACCATCCCATCCCTCATCAAGCCGCCCACCTACCAGCCTGCTAGACATTAAATTTGGGGGTCAGCGAGCCGCTTTCGATTCTACGGGCCAGTGGAGTCCAAATACGGTATTCATTCAGGGTGGAAGTTAATGCCACCTTTTTAGGAGCCTTCCACCACCATCGTGGTCTCTTTTATGCACATCCCCACTCAGCAGTCCTGCAATCAATTCAAAATATTATTCACATTCATTGACCTCTTCCTGCAGGTCACATATTCATACTTATGAGTTTTCCATAGTCCTTGGCTAGTCCAGTTATATTTACAATCTGGGGGAAACAGGGTGTTATATATATAGTGCAAAGCTTCAATGTTAAGGTGTGTTGATCAAAAAAAATTTACTACGATTAAAATCGGTTGGTAAAGCTTGTGCTTGTTAATGCTTGGAGAATGAATATCGAACTCCTCTAACTTTTCTTATTACTGGTAAACTGATTTTACTGACTTCTATAGTTGTATGTTGATCAATTGATCAATGTTTAATCCAACTTAGTAATTATCCCTTCACCTGAAGCAATCAATTGTAGATGCGCTAGGTTCTGATCTTATAACAATAAAGTTTTCTTGCGAAATTGAAATTCCTCCCAAATATAATGATTTGTAAGCATGTGTATCACTAATAATTTTAGACAATAATCTTATTCAAACTGACTTTGTGAATAAGAACTTGATCATTCTCTCAGAACATCTCGAAATAAATTTTTGGTTCGAATGGGGTTGCACCTATAGACTTTTGGGCTTGTCAACTGTTAATCTCAAGATTAATCGTGCATTTGGATTTGTCCATTGTAGAGTCTTACCTTCGTGTGTGAACAACTTAGACCTTTAGCTAACCTACCTGCGTACCTCCTTCAGTTGGGTCTACTAGTATGGATTTCCATTTTTGTTGCAGGTTAAACACCTACTCTCTTAACACAGGTGTTGTGTTAAATTTGATCCTTTGCCCACATTATTTCTTATATATATTCTTAGATAGTAAGAACACACAAAAATTCTGGGTGAGAGTTGAGAATTTTGTTCTTATCTAACCGATTAGTGAGTATGCCTACACCAGAGGTTTTTCAAGAGAACCTTATTCCTTACATTTAACAATAAGATCAGGGACTACCAGTTGTAGTTCCTAGTCTTCATTTAACGAACCTCTTAAAATATAGTTTTACAGAGACTCTTGGGTGACTAATCACCTTTAACTGTAGTCTCCTGGAAATTAGAGATTATCATAATCCTTTCTAATTAATACTTTTTTCTTGACTGGACGCCTATACCATTCATTTTATTTAATTAAATACCAGTTCTCTGCTTAGGTATTTTTCTGCCCAACAATTAGATATAGTGTCACCTTCGAGCATATTTTAATTATTTATACGATGAGTAATTTTCTTAGCGATAACGTCAGACCTTGCTAGATTGTAAAATATTATTGTGGATTGGTCCCTATTCATGTAATTACACCTGGACTCCTCGAATTAATGATGGTAGTTAGACATGAATTCACGTTGACACCAATTGAGACGATAATCAATTTAGTGTCCCTGGAGTTGTATGTGTGACCTTACTTAGATTCTGAGGTCTATTATATCAATGTTGTGACAGACAACCCCAAATTATTTTATAAAAACACTAAACTAACTCTATTGTAAGTATCTTTTAATCTTAGTTAATCAAATTCAGTTTGATCTCATCCTTAACCTGAATTCCTTACTCCTTAAGAGGTTAATATTTTATTGAAATTAATCAATATTTATAAATGATGATAGGGTCACCAGGTGACTAGAATAATAGAAATAAATAAATTCTAAAAAGATTGGATTGAATTAACAGTTTATCTGTCATTGATATTTACTTGTAAGAAAGAAATATATAAGATTATGTTTTTCAAAAAATACTAAAGGTTGAATCTGTGAAAGATTAGATTACTCTCCCTTGTTGGGATTTGGTGACAACCAATTACCAAAAATATATTTGGATCCTATTATTTTGCATTGATTACAACAAAATAGACCAACTTAGAAAATGGATAGGGATTGCATTTAATATTCAGTTTCTTGTATGAATGTATAAATTCATGTAAGCCTATAGAGGCAAAAACGACTGTGAGAGACTAAGTGTATGAGAAACTTGCAAATCTGATGTAATGTCCATAATTCGAATAATAAGACAACTGATGCCTATGCTTGGTGGATGTAGCCCAACGTTTGGGTGAACCACGTGAAATACCTGTGTCTATTTCTTATGTGTGTGATTGTTAATTATCACTGTGAATTATGTTTTCCGCATTAACAATTCTAACAAGTGGTATCAGAGTTGGTTAGAGTTGGTTAGAGCTGGTTGGAGGAGCTTCAAATTCTCAGAGTAGCCAACAGAATTTAAATCTGTATGAAGGTGTGTAAATTTATACATTTCCACAGGTCCCTCGTCTGGAAGGGTGCGAAGTCTTACTACTCAACCTTTCAATCATGGCAGATTGTTGAAATTTCTACAGTTGATACAAAGGAACAGTGCGTAGATTTTTACGGATTTCCAAACTCAACTGTGTTGAGAGGTGCGGACTCCCTGTAGTGGAAACATGAGGTGCATGCGGCAGCTCCATTTGATAAAGTTACGACTCCTCTTCAATATTCACGTTTGAAATTTTTTAAGGTGGATCGGCTTTGTCGTGAAGTAAATGTTTAAAACGATTAAAGAAGGTGAAGGAGTTTCTTAAAAGGTGATTTTGTTTTTTATTAATTAAAAGGTGTAAAGTCACGTGGTTGGTGGATGAAGTAAAAAGGGCCTCTTTTAATTGAGTAAATGTTTAATACATTTGAGATTTAATATAATATTAATTAAAAGGTGGGAATTATAAGGTTTTAAAAGTTAAAGGGTTTTTTGGTTTAAATTATTAAATCTTGTATTTATCCCTTAAGCCTTTGTAATATTTTATCAACCATCATATTATAAAGATTGTTTTGATAAGCTTTGGGTTTTATAAAAATTTTATCCGGTTTCTTAAGAAAAAATGGCTAAGATGCAGAGTTCGAAGTTTGAAGTTCAAAAGTTCAGCGGTAAAAATAACTTTGAGCTCTGGAAGCTCAAGATGCAGGATTTACTGGTGCAACAAGGGTTGCAAAATGCATTGGCAGGAAAGTCAAAGAAACCAACAACCATGTTAGAATAGGAATGGGAGGATCTGGATGCGAAAGCTCTTAGCACCATTTGGTTATGTCTGGTTGATGAGGTTCTATTTAATATCATAGAAGAGGATACAACATCAGGCTTATGGAGCAGGCTGAAAATTCTATATATGACGAAGTCCTTGATGAGAAGGATCTACTTGAAGAGACATTTGTACAGTTTGTGAATGAAAGAAGGTACAAAAGTCGCTGACCATTTAAATACCTTTAATACCCTTATAGTTCAACTGACTAGTATGGAAGTTAAATTCGAAGATGAGGATAAGGCTATTACATTGTTGTGTTCGTTGCCTGAGTCTTGGGATAATATAGTCACCTCTATTAGCTTTAGCTCAACATAAGTTTTAGATTATGACTCTGTTGTGGGAGCTTTGTTGGTTGAGGAGATGAGGAGAAAATCTAGTAAAGAAACCTCAAATTCAAAGGCGATGTTGGTTAGAGGTCGAATTAAAGAGCAGAATGAAAGAAGTTCTTTCCGATATAAGTCAAGACAAATAAAGGGTAAATAAAAATATTGTCACTGTGGCAAAACATGACATATCAAGAAAGACTACTGGAAGAGAAAGGAATCTAAGGAAAACTCTACAAAGGAAGCAAATTTAACTGTAACAAATTCAGGTATAATTGATCACGTTTTATCCATTTCTAGTAATTTGTAATATCAAGAAGAATGGAAGTTAGATTTAGGTGCCTCCCACCACATGTTCTCACATATAAATTGGTTATGTTCTTACCAATCTATTGATGAGGGTGTAGTGTTTATGGGAAATGGTATTCCATGTAAAACTATTGGGGTTGGCAATATTAGAATCAGGATGTTCGATGGTATTATCAGGGAATTAACGGATGTTAGATATGTACCTGAGCTTAAACCAAATTTGATTTCATTAAGAGTGTTTGATTCTTGTGGATATAAGTATACAGTTCAAGGTGGAGCTCTCACAGTGTCGAAAGGGAATTTAGTAGTGATGAAGGCAACAAAGGTTGATAACCTTTATAAGTTGGAAGGCAGTACTAAAGTGGCATCTGAAGTGACAGATGTATCTTATTGTTTATGGTAGAAGCATCAAGGTCATAAGAACAAGAAAGAATTGCAGGTACTGGTAAGAGGTAAATCAGTTCCAGACTTAAAATCTTTGTTTCTAAATTCCTGCTTGTTTTATATCTCTGCAAGTTGTGATGATAGTATAAAGGGATGTTGTGTGTGGGATCCTACTTCTCACAAGGGCATAATTGACAAAGATATAATATGTATGGAAAAACCAAAAGGGTTGATTCAAGATCGCAACAGTAATTTTTTTTGCATGCTAGGTAATTCATTGTATGGCCTATTGGTACCCAGGAAAATGTACAAGATGTTTGAATCCTTCATAGTGAGTCAGAATTTTTCAAAGGGTAGGAATGAATATACAGTTTATAGTACATTCATAGTCTTGATGTTCTTTGTCGATGATATGCTTGATGCAAGCCAAAGCATGGATAAAATCAATAAGAAAGTGGCTTAGATGGACTAGACAATTTAGATGAGGGATCAAGGACCAACAAAACAAATTGAGGGCATAGAAGTACATAGAGATGGTATGGTAAGTTGTGGTTGGAGTTCAGAATGAACATTGTAAAACCAATTTTTATCCCTCTTGCTTTCCATTATAAGTTTTCTTCAAGTATAGGGCCTGTCTATAAAGAAGAAAATATTATGTCTCGTGTAAGTTCAGTAGGAGGTATGTTGTATGTGATGAAATGGTTAAGACCAGATGTTTCACATGCTAATGATGTTGTCAGAAACATGACAGATTCAGGTTTTGCAGTGAAATGGGTGCTTCAACGTTTGAGAAGCACAAATGTCACCTATAATGGTTACACTAAGATGGTCTCTGATAACTGTAATGTATATTTTATAGGTGTTTTGGACAGGAGGAGACCTATCACTAAATATGTCTCACAATGCAGTTGTGGAAGACATGTTGGAGGTGGAGTGACCCCTTAGGAAATCCAAAGTCGTGCAAGTCACACAGGCGAGATCATGAAACCAGTTTTATTAGAGAAGTTGTAGTGGTGTTTGGCTTCTTGATGGCAGACGTCTCCTACGTCTGTCCACAGGATCGTTCAATCAGTCCATGAGCCAAAGTGACTCTTCTGATTCCCTACTGGAATCTCTACTCAAAACCCGATCCACAGGTCCTTCTCTTTCTCCTCACAGTCTTCTGCACTCAGTCGTGAACTTCCCCGACTTAATTTCGGGTTTTGGGGTTTCGTGATCCCCGACGTCAAGAGTTCTTGTCCTCATGGACTCCCGAACTCTGATTCACCGATATGCGCCTTTGCTGCCTTAGCCTCCCTGGTTATGCATTTAGTCCACGTGACCTCCTCTTATATGACCACAGTCATACTCCTTATCGGGATTCGGGGTTTTGTGATCCTCGATGTCATGAACCTATGTCCCCGCGATCTCCCAATCTCCGATGAATCAATTCGTCGATACGACGCTTTACGCATTATCCCTCCTGGCTAAACTCCTGGCCCATATGACCACTACCCCCGTGACCGCAGTCTTACCTCCTTTCGAGGTTTCGTACTTCACAATTCTGAAATGCACAAACCTCTTGTCATCGGGATTCCCGATTTCCCGATGCCCGTAATGTCAATAGATGAATTTCCTTTTAGGAAATCTCCCGAATACTCTGATCTCCTCCATGCGTCCCCTCAAGATGGACGGTCCTTATCACTTCTCGCGATTTCGCGACTTCCACTGCTCTGGAAGTCTTTCTCTCTGGATTCGCAAAATGTCGAACCCCGATGCACCGGTTTGACTTTTCTATCGGGACTTCCCCCGATAGTCTGGATCTCCACCACGTGTCCCCAATAGATGGACGACCCTGATCCAATCTCACAATTTTGGAGTTTTTGATACCCCGATGACATAAATTCTCTATCAACTCCAAACCCTGGTAGCCGATATACCGATGGGCGCTTGATTATCGCCACGCGTCTCCACAAACGGACGGCTCAGATCTGTATCAGGGTTTTCACTGTGAACTTACCTGATCTCCTGTCCACAGGATTTTCGATATCCCGATTCTCGACACCTCGATATCCCGATATGTGTCGGGACTCTTGTCCGGCTTGAGAAGGTTTAAACCCCTTGCACCTTCTGTCCAATCCAACAGCTGATGAGTATCTATGTGAACATTCGACGGTCCACAATCTCCTGGGCTCACACCTTGGAAACCCAGTCATAACCTCCTTGCTCCTTCACCAGATCTAACGGCTGATGGAATTTTTCTCTAGATCTGACGGTGCAGATCCGTCCTTCTTGTGCGCTCCTCCTTGACTTCCTTCCTGGACGTAGAAATCAACGGTCCAGATCTCTTTCTCCTGCCAATATGGCGGCTACTGTGCTCCCTCCTGAGCTTGCACACTTTCTTCCAGCCTTGGAAAAATTCCAAGTTCTCAAAGGCCTCGACCTTTGTCTTCCTTCTCTGCGAGCTCCTCAGCTTTAAGCCTCGCCTGCGTTCTCCATGAAGCTATTCCTCCTGAGATTTACTCCTTTCGAATCCTCAAGGGATTCTTTGACTTCTGTTCCTCTATAGAGTCTTCACGCACACATAGTGTTGTCTTTCCTGAGCTTCTCCAGGTACTCAGATCCCTAAGGGATTTTATCCTTCTTCCTTTCTCTTGTAAATGGATAATTCTTGGATGCCCTCCTGGCTATCCTCTGCCACAAGCAACTTTGGATAATTCTTGGATGCCCTCCTGGCTATCACTCTGCTCAAGCAACCTCTTGCCGAGCCTTCAGTTCAAGAACTGTGAAGATCCCCAATGGATTCTTCCTCTAACTTCAAACTTCAAAGAATTCTTCACAGTCTGGCTCCAAGACACTTCCACTAATGCCCACCAAGTAGTATCTCTCCTTAACGCTCAAAGTTCTTATCCCTTTGTGCACTCCTTTGCACTCACTAATGCCCACTTGGAAGAGCTCTCTAATCCTCAAGATTCGGGTTCTTCTTAGGAAATTCTCACAAAGAAGTTCTACTAATGCACCTTCATGCATATGCTCAATGCCCACTTGGCAGAGTCCTACAGAACTTACAACAAAGTTCTATCTACAACTATGTCTCTCCTACACAACCTTGCCTCCTAGGTATTCACAAGAATCTTGGAGGTCTTTTCTCCGAGTTGTTGACTCAGCTCTTGTGCCGCCATCTTTGTCCAACCTCCGTAGAATTCAGGCATCCTCTCAGGCACTAGAACCCACAACGCTCACACCCTCCTTGTATGAATCCTCAAAGACCTTCACCTAAAATCGGACACACTCTCGCAAAATGAAAACCTTACAAAGATACATCTACAACACATGAACACTCATAGGCACTATCCACAGTAATTCATGCAGAAAAATCGCCTCTGCTTAGATTAAATGGAAATGCCTCAGATGCATAAAGTGTTCTTGGAGCACTCCTACCTATAACAAGGTCTCTACTCTTCCTTTCTCATTTTACCACATATTCTCTCTATTCTATCCTCTCTACTTCTACTGAATCTACAAAATGATACTAAATCTCTTTTACCCTGAGAGGGGGGGCTCTGAGCTATTCCCTCCAACCTACCTATACTTATTCAATTACATCGAATGGGCTGTCTAGTCCAACACATGGATCTAGATCTCATCCTTCCAAACATTAAAGGCCTATCTTATCTACAACAGAAAGGCATGGCTTCACAACTCCAACAAAATTAAACATTTAATTACATTCAATTCTAAAATGAAATGAGGGCTAATGCCTCTTGCATATTTAATGTGCTTGACGTATTTCCACACCGGGTCGGCCGACGCACTGTCTGGCTGGCTGACGTGAGATGATGCTCCTGCATCACTTCTCTTGGCTTGCAGAAAAGGTGATGAACAAAAGGAAGAAGCAAGGTATTAGGTTAATTGTTGTCAAGGTGGAGATTGTTGGGATTTGGTGACAACCAATTACCAAAAATATATTTGGATCCTATTATTCTGTGTTGGTTACAACCAAATAGACCAAGTTAGAAAATGGATAGGGATTGCATTTAATATTTAGTTTCTTGTATGAATGTATAAATTCATGTAATCCCGTAGAGGCAAAAATGACTATGAGAGACTGAGTGTATGAGAAACTTGAAAATATGATGTAATCTCCATAATCTGAATAATAAGACAACCGATGCCTATGCTTGGTGGATGTAGCCCAATGTTTGGGTGAACGACGTGAAATCCCCATGTCTATTTCTTATGTGTGATTGTTAATTATCACTGTGAATTGTGTTTTCTACATTAAAAATTCTAACATCCCTTAACTTCATAAAGAAAAAGAAAGAAAATTTTAAACTAATATTATATCCTGTAGGAAGTACATTATAACACTACGCATAAAGGAATTAGATTATGAACTCTAAAAAGAAAAGAAAAATGTCAAACCTGACTTATGGAGGGGTCCTTAAAAGATCTTCTTAATATTAATGTAATAAGCAATAATAATATTAGTTTTTAATTATTATTAAATATAATTAGTCGGGTTATGATCTTGTTATAATATATATACTAGGTTGAACATTACCCTAAATGTGAATGAGTACTTTAGGTTGGATTATAGTTTAAGCCTTATGTATTAATGGTTACGCTAATAAATTGTGATATTCAAAATTATCAGTTGTTTTAATTTAGATGTAAAAAAATGAACAATTAGTGTTAGATGATGATGAAGATAGTTATTGAAATTCCTTGTGCAAAAGAAAAAAAAAATCTTACCTAAATATATTGTGATATTATATCATCCTAATTTATAAGAATTAAGCGAGGATGATCAACCATTAATAGGTAGTTAAATGTCAAATCTCTTCCATTTATGTCCTTATATTTTTCCATAAAACAAGTCTATTACATCTTGTTTAACTTAGATTAAGGTGCGAGCATGATTTCTTTAATCAATTATTTTATTCTTAAAATAATTTATTGCGCATTTTTAAATTAGAGTAAAATTTCTTTACCAAATTTAGTTATTTCTATTATGTCCTTGGAGTTGTCATTAAGTATCAAGGATGGGTGTCACATATGGTATCAGAGCGGGTTCATCCCTACAACAAGGGTCCCATTACACCATCCACTATGTTAGATAAAATGGTTTAAGATGTATCACTAATAAATTTTGAAATTGTCCATGCAAGTAATCATGGTTAGAGGATGCAGGGGAAGTAGACGTCGTGGTGTGGGAGGAAGAGGTATGCCTCCTCCAAGAGTATCCATGCCAGAGGGATCTAACCCTCGGGAAGATGAGAATATTATTGAGAAAGAGTAGGTTGTTGTGGGAGATGTGGTAGGTATGATGAGATCCTTTCAGAGGATGTCAGATGCATTGATCAATCACCTAGATCGAGATGAGGAAAGAGCGTCTATGCCCAATGAGGGTTCACAATGCACTCCAACAATGATCTAGATGGATCTTAGTGGCCATCCACCTTTTTCATTGAATCACCATCTTGAGCCTGTGGTTTTGATAAACCATGATATTCACCCTTTTGATGGGGAATGGAATGTAATGTCATCTTCATTTGTTAATTACAGACATCATGTAATGATTTCCTAGTGGTTTTATGTACATGCCTACATCATAGCATTAATGCAACGAAACCCATTAGAACTCCGCAGTTAAGCACGCTCAGGATAGAGTAGTATTGGGATGGTTGACCACGCAGGAAGTCCTAGTATTTTACATTCCTATGGTATTTTATAAACTTAGTCCAATTTATCCCACATGCATCATGGGAATTGTTCTCTGCTCACTCTCTCATATATAATTGAGGTGAAGGAGGTTCTTTAATCGTGCAATGGAGTGTGATGCAAATATTCTTGTGAATGAAGCGTAGCCAACATCTCTTTATTTTTAAAGATAATCTACCCCTTTTTCCAGTTTGTGTTCTACAATGTTTTTCTATCTTATTCAGTAATACAAGTTGGGTTTCACTGTATTTCTATGTTCTCTTCTATATTTTTGTGTATTTCATTGTTATATCTCGGTTATATTTCTTCCTTCATGTCGTTCTCAAAATAATTTGTATCAAATAGGTATTAGTAGTATACATAGAGAACTCAAGAAAGTGAAGTTCCTCAATCTCTGGGGTGCCATAGAAGGCTTAGTCGCCGAGGCATGGTTGGAGAACATGGCGATGTGCTTCACACTTTGTGATTACACCTCCAACATGAAAGTACACATGGCAGTATTTCAGCTGAATAGTGGGGGCCAGGGCAATACTCCTTCTAGATAGATTGGACAGGCGACACCGAGAACACAACAACATCAAACACTATCTAGATAGACTTTTGGGCACCGTGATATGCCCAGAGGACCTATGTTCTCGACACTGCGATGAAAAACTCTTTAGCATAGGACTCCTTATAGATCACCATAGTAACAACAGTAGAATTGTCTATAGTAGCAACAATAGTTAGATATGGTCAGCAGAACATACTAGAACCACAGGCATCTAGGATGACAACTTCTACATTGGGGACCAGGAGCATTGGATCGAAGAATGGATGTTGGAAATGTGGAGAGACACATTACCAGTGAGATTGTATGATTGAGAAGGCCAGAGCAATCAAATCATCAAGACCCACTACAATTGGATATTTGGGAAAGGCCCACAAGATATAGGTAGTGGCGAATAACCGCTAGGCTGAGCACCAATCCACCATGCTCAAGATGTCAAGTATGATATTTGATCAAAATTTTAGTATTTTGATAGATCCAGGAGCTATAGAGAGATTTATTTCTAGTGCAGTGCTTAAGAGAATTAAGGTGAAGATAGTCGAGCAGGACGAGTTCAGATATGTAGAAATGGCATTGGGTGCCAAATATAAAGTTGGAGAAATAGTTGTCGACTGTAACATTAACCTGGGTGATTTTGTAATGAAGTCCAACCTATATGTCATGATCTTAGGATCTTATGTCATAGTGATTGGCATGGACTGGTTGGAATCGCATGATGTGATACTTAACTACAATATGAAACAATTAAGTTTGATGGATGATTTGGGACAGAGTAGAGTGATTGTAGGAAGAAAACAGAGAGTGTACTTAAGGTTTATTTCTTCCCTACAATTATAGAAAATTATGTGCAAGGGGTGTAATTTATAAACCATCTTAGCGCTAAATGAAAATGGAGATATGTAAGGGTTAGAAAACCTTCATGTAGTACCAGAGTTTTTCGATGTCTTTCCTGAAGAATTGACAATTTTTCCTTCTGAAAGAGAATTGGAGTTTACCATAGATCTAAAACTTGGAACATAACTGATTGCAAGAACGCCATATCGGATGTCGACACCGAAATTAAAGGACTTGAAAATTCAATTGAAGGAGTTGTTGGATTTAGGACTTATACGTCCAAGCATATCATCGTGGGGTGCACTAGTGATTTTTTTTAGAAAGAAGGATGGATCGTGGAGGCTTTGTATTGACTACCGTCAATTAAACAAAGCTACGATCAAGAATTAGTATCCATTGCCAAGGATTGAAGGGAGCAATGATGTTTTAAAATATTGACTTGATATCATGATATCATCAGCTACGGATTGAGGAAGAAGATATCCCTAAGACGAAATTTAAGATGTTATTCAGACACTATGAGTTTACTGTTCTACCGTTTGGATTGACGAATGCCTCGGGATTATTCATGAGTTTAATGAACGGGGTGTTCTGAAAATACTTGGAAAAGTTTGTACAACTATTCATTGACGATATACTTATTTATTCACGACAAACATTTGAGATTGGTTTTACAGTGCCTAAGAGAAAACAAGTTGTACGAGAAACTGTCGAATTGTTCTTTTTACTAATCAAATATTCATTACTTAGGACATATCATATCTAGAGAAGGTATTGTTTTGGATCCATCGAAAGTGGAGGCTATTATGGAATTTCCAACACCGACGAACATACAAGAAGTACATGGATTTATGGGGTTAGTAGGTTATTATGGATGCTTTGTCGAAAGTTTTATGAAGATAGCAAATCCAATTACGGAATTGCAGAAGAAAAACAAGAAATTTGTATGGACGGTGAAATGCGTAGAATAATTTCAAAATCTTAAGGGGTTGTTAACGACAGTGCCGACATTGAAGGTCCCCAACATGGACAAAGAATTCTTGGTATGCACGGACGCATCCAAGGAAGGTATAGGTGGATTTTTTATGCAAGACGGTCGAGTGATCGCTTACATCTCAAGGAAATTAAGAAGGAATGAAGAGAATTATGCAACAAATGACTTGGAGTTATTAGCAATTGTATATTCCTTACGAGTTTGTAGACATTATTTGATTGGATGAAAATTTGAATTAAAGATAGATCATTGTGGACTGTAGCACATTTTTACGCAGAGTGACATGAACGCAGGAGAAAGGCGTTGGTCAGAAATACTTAGTGAATATGATTTTGAGATTACTTACATTAAAGGAACATAATAGTCGATGCGTTGAGTCGAAGACCACATATATTCTTGGTAATACTACTTAAGACGAATCTTCAGGAAAAGATCCTAGCCTTACATATCGGCAATGATTGGTACAAAGAAGTTAAGGATAATATCGCACAAAATAGTATGATCATACTGAGGTATGAAGGATATTCACTTGACAGTGACATATTGATGAGGTATAACAACAGAATTTATGTACCTCCTAATGACAGATTAAGAAGTTTGATTTTAAGCGAAGATCATCGAGCGATATACATGGCTCATCATGGAATCAAGAAGATGAAGGGAGACCTTAAGCCTTTATTCTTCTGGAAAGGAATGAAAGTGGGCATAGTTAGTTACATGGCGATATTTCTAGAATGTCAGTAACTGAAAGCTGAACATAGACATGCAGTAGGTTTATTATAGCCACATGCAATTCCTAAATCGAAATGGGAAGTCATTTCGATGGATTTCAATGTTGGTTTTCCACTGACGGCAAGGAGACATGATTCAATAGCTGATGGGTTTCCCTGAGTATGCAGGATACATGACAGGTTGACGATGCAGACGACATCAACAATTCCCTTGGACTTTGGATTTAGTCAGGGAGTGAATTTCATTTTGTTTGAATATTTCATTTTACACACATGTGATATATGATTGATTACAGTATGATTAATTTATATAGATTATTGACATTGTTGTTGTCAGTAGATGCAAGCTTGACGATGCTTGATAATCTGACTCACATAAGGAGTAAAGTGGGCATGCACAGAAACCAAAAATTTGAGGGAGAGGTGTGGCAGCATCCCTGTCATAGCCTACTAGCACTCTTGTTGTCACCTGAACTATAGGTTAAAGATTACCTAGTTTGAGAGGTCCACGATGCTGTGAGGGCGGACTGAGAAAGACACTCATGAATAATTGTAAGGGGCATGAAATAAGGTGTAATAGATATTCCTTAGAATCCCTTAGTCTCTCACAATCTCGACCGAATGGAGTGTTGACTCCAAGGGTCCGAAAAACTTCCAAAACTAGTCAAAGGAAAGTGGCACCCTTGGAGCACGGAGGTGTGTCTTGAAGGGCACGTCGTGTAATTAAACGTGAGTCAATAAATCCAGATGGCCTAGAAAATAAAGAAATGTTTAGACCTTGTTAGAATAAAATATTAATTAGACAGTAAATTATAAACTTAGAAGCCTAACAAAATTATAATCCTAAGTCTAAGTCTAAGTTTAAATATGGGACTAAACAAAATTTTAAACAAATTAAAAATAATTGAGATAAAATATAATTCTAAGAAAAAGGGGAATAAAAATTTAAAGGTTGGGTAAAATGCACATGTGTGCATGAAAATAATAAAAGGGATTTTCAAAATAGAAAGAAATTAAAACATGAGAGAATAGGTGTAGACATAGAATGGTATCTTGAGTCAATCTACACCTAATTCTAACTCAAAGAAGACTCATAAATCAACTCAAACTAAGATCTAGTTAGGGGACACTCATTAAATGGGAATTTGGGGAAGTAAGAGACATCTAAGAGAAAAAAATATGAACACATTGGGGAATGTGAGGGGAATTGGCTTTTAAATAATATAAAAAGAGGAATTACATGTGCAATCTTGGGAGAGTATAACACATGTGTTGAGTGAATAATCATTTAATTTAATTATTAAAAATGAATTAGTTGTGCATGGGGACAAGTGTCATTGAAAATAATTCTATAAAATAAATGGAGGAGAGGTGAAAAGCAATGACCTTTGTTAGTACTGTTATGCTGCCAAAAATTTTCTTGACTAAGTTTTACTTGTGAGAGTTAGGTTCCAAGCTTGAAAGGAGTGGAAGCTCTTCCTTGAGAGGCAAGCTTGAGTGCTATTGTATTTTTGGTTTTTGTGTGTGGCCCCTTTGCGGCTTGGGGGGATAAGGGGGAAGAATAGTACCCCTAGTGTTGGTTCGGAAGTACTGGTGAAGTCTCTATATTAGAAAGTGGAGAGAAGTATTGTGCTAGACTTTGAATCGAGGATCAATTCATACACCATCAACTTGGGTCACGGTATTTTATTAATATTTCAGTTTTGTGTAAAGAATGAAATGCTACAATTTATGGGTGAATGTAGAACATTTAATTAAAGGAACAAACACATTGATGTTTCCTTGTATAAATTAATTATTATTGCATTAATTGAAAATATAATTTGTTGCGTAGTATTCATTAATGGATTATTCTTGTGTGTGTAGTATCTAAATACTTGTGCATATAATCACTCGAACGTTTTAGAACTCCTTATAAAGGATTGGAAAAAATTATGAATTAATCAATCTATGGTGTGGAAGAAGGGATTAGTTGGAAGTACTCGCCGATTTTAGTATTCATTGGATACTAAGTCATTCATTGATGCTACATTAATTATTAGTAGATCCATTGGTGGATGCAAAATTCATACATCTAGAAGTGATGGAACTATGGACTAATGTTTAATTGGTTCAATCTAGAATGTTTCAGTTTTGTTTTTAAAAATATATATTTATATATATTGTGGCCTCAATCTTATGGTGTGTTGATCAAAAAAGATTTTCTACAATTAAACATGGTCGGTAAAGCTTTTTCTTACGAATTCTTAGAGAATGAATATCAAACTCCTCTAACTTTGCTTATTATTGGTAAATAGATTTTACTCACTTCTGTAGTTGTTTTTTGATTGATTGATCAATTTTTAGTCCAACTTAGTAATCATCCCTTCACCTGAAGGAATTAATTGTAGATGTGCTAGGCTATGATATTATAACAATATTTTTTTCAAACATGTGTATCACTGAGAAGTTTAGACAATAATCTTATTCAAACTGACTTTGTGAGTAAGAACTTGATTGTTCTCTTAAATCATCTCGGAAGAAATTTCTTTTGGGCTTGTCACACCTGTAGACTTTTGGGCTTGTCAACTGTTAATCTCATGATTAATCACACATCCGGATTTGTCCATTGTAAAATCTAATTGCGCATCCGGATTTGTAAAAAGATATTTTATAAAAAAATTAAACCGACTCTACCGTAAGTATATTTTAATCTTAGTTAATCAAATTCAATTTGATATCATCCTTAACCTACATTCCTTACTCCTTAAGAGGTTAATAGTTTATTGAAATTAATCAATGTTTATACATGATGATAGGTTCACTCGGTGACCAGACCGATAGAAATAAATAAATTCTAATAAGATTGGATTGAATTAATAGTTTATCCGCCGTTGATATTTACTTTTAAGAAATAAATAGATGAGATTATGTTTTTAAAAAAATACTAAAGGTTGAATCTGCGAAATATTATATTACTCTCCCTTTTTTCAACGAAAAAGATACTCTTTATATTCATAAGGATATAAGAATGTATAAGGCTGATGTAGCGGATAAACCATCAGAAAACAATAGCTATGCCGATAAAACAAGCAATCCATACAAGTCAAAGATGTTTTCATGTCAATCCGGGACTATTCCCGATCCCATGGACGGGCAACACTCAAAGCAAGCTGATCAATCAAAGATTGATCACTGTGGAAGGTCCTTTATTTCCTTCTTCCCATTTTGTAAAACAAATGTGCCCTGATGGCAAGAATAAAGCTCTTTTAGAAAGTGTATCAGCCTCGTTGTTTTCCTCTCTGTAGATGTGAGAGTAGGTAAGTTTATAAATCAGCTGAGTCGCTTCACGAGTTCTCTCCTTCTAGCTCACAAGGTCCGCCACATGGAAGTCTACACGCCCGCTCAACCAATCAATGATAATTTTGGAGTCACCAAGTAGAAGAAGCTCATTGATATGTAGACGACTTGCCGAATAAGTGACGCCCATGCTCCCATAAGTTCTTCCTTCATGTTGGTACCGTTCCCACAATTTAGAGTCCACCTGAAACAAGTATGAGAGTTTAAGACAATTTCCCCTCCCGCTCCACAGAGTAAGCCATCTTGTTGTGACGCTCCGTCAAACCAGGCCACCACTTTATCAAGTGGAATTTGAAAAAAGGTCCTGCTAAGTGATGTAACCGGTGACTGGATTTTACTCAAGGCCATCTCAGCGCTGATGAAATTAGCCACTCTGTGAAGAGAAGGTGGCTTTTCTTCGAACAAGGCTGCGTTTCTAGTTTTCCAAACCTGCCAGCAGAGATGTATTGGCAGTTGCACGGGGTTCTTTGCGTCCTCCATCCATTTCTGAAAGCAATAAGACAAGCTGGAACCCGACCATGTTGACGTGAGTGATAGAGTTGTTGTTAAGAGTTGCCATACCGATCTGGTAAAAGAACAGTCAATGAAGACATGGTCGGTCGTTTCTAAGTTTGATTTGCACAGGATACAGCGACTGGGCCCCTCCCAACCCCGGGATTGTAGATTCGGCCACATCATCAATTTATTTTCAATCAATAACTAAGCGAATAATTTATGTTTTAAAGAACAATCGCTCCTCCATATCTTGTCTCGCCCTCGATCTGTCGTATTGCTCCAGCTTTTTGCAGCTAATTCACTATAGGCATTCTTAGCGGTGAGGGTGCCGGTTCTGTCCCCTCCCGTCCACAAGAGAAAATCGGGCCGATCCTGTAAACGGATGCCCGATTCCATTATCCTGCGCGTGTAGCCATCCCATTCCATAGAGAGGTCAGCGTCCAATTCTAATTCTTCACTGCTGAGCCAGCAATCGTTCAGATGTCCCCCATTGGTCAATGATTTGATCTGGAAAAGGAAAAAAAGACCTTTATTGTGCAGGTGCTCCAGCAGCTGTGTGGAAAGCAAGGCGTGTCTGCCCATTCCCAATAATCTGTCCCTACCAACTTCAATCAAAAATCCATTACCCGGATTCCACGAGAGCCAATGATGAATGATGGGAAGGGTCTTTAAGAGTTGTTTCCAGGTTTGTG
>SNQJ01S0031346.1:39565-51313 GCA_010110895.2 Picea sitchensis
CTCACGAATTTGGTTGTTGATGTTCGAATTTGCAATATTCTGGATCTGTAGTCGGTGTAGGGCCTCTAGTTCCTTTTCAATCCTGTTGATGGCGGCCTGTTCCGTTTTTTTTTTTTCTTTTAGTCAAATAGAAGTTTGGAATTTTAAAAAGGATAATTTATTTACCAAATTACCTTGTGGATCTCCAGGCAGCGAACGAGAATTGTCTTCCCACGTCGATCTGACCAGGCTATTGAAGGAAGCCTCCTTTAACCAAAGGTGGTTGAATTTAAATGGTTGTCCCGCTCCATAACGTCCCAAACCGATCTGTAAGAAAATGGATGCATGGTCTGATATAAAGGGTAGGTTTGTCCACGCGTGGCATCTTCGATATGGGGTTAGCACATCTTCAGATATAAGAAAGAGGTCAAGTCGCTTTTCTATGCTGGTCGATCCTTGTCTTCCGTTTCTCTAGGTGCGTAGAAGTTCAACCAGTTTCAGATCTATCAGGTTATTCTTGTAAAACATTTGATTAAAGAAGCTCATGAGTGGATCGTTGGTCTCTTTTTTACCCCATATCTCCAATGGGCTGGTGGTTAAGTTTAGATCCCCCGCTATGATGAGGTTTCTTGCTGCCAAAAGCCCGAGATCATCCAGTCTCTCCCAGAAGGCCTTGCGGTCATCACATGGGCCGTAGACATTAAGAATGTTGATAGAAGAATTAAGTTCAAAACAGCTTCCTGACAGTAGAATCCCTCCAGGGCTGAGTATCAGTCTAAAATCAAAGAGAGATGGGTCCCATGCGGCCAGAAGTCCTCCCGAAGTGCCCACAGAGCTAGCCGCATAGACCAACTAGTTTGGTCGGAGGCGATGCATGAAACCCTTGGTTGTGGAAGCATTCACAAGTGTTTCTTGCATAAAGACAATAGACGGTTGTGTCTTCTCCAGTAGTCTACACATGGAGGCAAATTTCAGGGCTCCTCCAACCCCTCTTATGTTGAGGGAAAGAAGGATCATGAATTACCTCTAGCTAGGGCTTTTAATCCTCTAAGCGCCCCTTTATTTGTAACAGTAGTTGTGTTGCCTAAATCTTTCGATCCAGTCTGATTTTTCTTGTGAGCACTGCGGGTTTTCAACGGTGAAAGTTCAAGCCCAATACCTCTGGACCAATGAGGATCCGGCCCTGGTGCTGCAGAGAAGTTTGAAGTGGATGGGTGATCCAGTGGAGGTAGAGTCGGTTGATATAAAGAATTTCCAAGATAGGTATGGATAGGTAACGAATCAAAAGGAAGAGATTGTGCTGTTGTAGCTGTCAGAAACATGGATTCTAGTTGTAGTTCTGATTGGGTCGGTTCAGAGTAACCAGGTAGAGTATTAGATCTTAAAGGGAAAGAAAGTAAATTTTAAACTAATATTAGATCTTGTAGGAAGTACACTATAACACTACGCATAAAGGAATTAGATTATGAGCTCTAAAAAGAAAAGAAAAAAGTCAAACCTGACTTATGGAGGGGTCCTTAAAAGATCTTCTTAAATAGAATTAGTCGGGTTATTCTCTTGTTATAATATATATGCTAGGTTGAGCATTACCCTAAATGTGAATGAGTACTTTAGGTTGGATTATAGTTTAAGTCTTATGTATTAATGGTTACGCTAATAAATTGTGATATTAAGAATTATCAGTTGTTTTAACTTAGATGTAAACAAATGAAAAATTAGTGTTAGATGATGAGGATAAAAATAGTTATTGAAATTCCTTGTGCAAAAGAAAAAGAAAAAAATCTTACCTAAATATATTGTGATATTATATCATCCTAATTTATAAGAATTAAGTGAGAATGATCAATCATTAATAGGTAGTTAAATGTCGAAGCTCTTCCATTTACGTCCTTATATTTTTCCATAATACAAGTCTAGTACATCTTGTTTAACTTAAAGTAAGGTGCGAGCATGATTTCTTTAATCGATTATTTTATTATTAAAATAATTGTATTGTGCATTTTTAAATTAGAGTAAAATTTCTTTACCAATTTTAGTTATTTATATTACGTCCTTGGAGTTGTCATTAAGTATCAAGGATGGGTGTTATATATGGTATCAGAGCGGGTTCATCCCTATGACAAGGGGCACATTATGCCATCCACTTGTTAAATAAAATGTTTTAATATGTATCACTAATAAATTTTGAAATTGTCCATGCAAGTAATCATGGTTAGAGGATGCAAGGGAAGTATACATCGTGGTGTGGGAGGAAGAGGTATGCCTCCTCCGAGAGTATCTATGCCATAGGGATCTAACCCTCGGGGAGATGAGCAGACTACTAAGAAGGAGTAGTTTGTTGTGGGAGATGTGGTAGGTATGATGAGATCCCTCTAGAGGATGTCAGAGGCATTGATCAACCTCCTGGATCGAGATGAGGAAAGAGCATATATGCCCAATGAGGGTTCAAAACACACTCCAACAATGATCCAGATGGATCTCAGTGGTCATCCACCTTTTTCAATGAATCATCGTCTTGAGCCCGTGGTTTTGATAAAGAATGATATTCACCCTTTTGATGGGGAATGGAATGTAATGTCATCTTCATTTGTTAATTACATACATCATGTAATGATTTCCTAGTGGTTTTATGTACATGCCTACAACATAGTGTTAATACACCATATCCCATTAGAACTCTACAGGTAAGCGCGCTCATGCTAGATTAGTACTGGGATGGGTGACCACTCGAGAAGTCCTAATATTTTACATTCCTATGGAATTTCATAAACTTACTCCAATTTATCCCACATGCATCATGAGAATTGTTATCCTCTCACTCTCTCATATATAATTGAGGTGAAGGAGGCCCTTTAAGCATGCAATTGAGTGTGATGTAAAGCTTCTTGTGAATGACATTGTTTTTCTATTTTATTCAGTAATAGAAGTTGGGTTTCACTGTATTTTTGTGTTATCTTCTATATTTTTGTGTATTTCATTGTTATATCTCGGTTATATTTCTTCCTTCATGTTATTCTCAAAATAATATGGATCAGTGGTATCAAAGCGGTTTTATCCTTGTCATTTCTCAGAGTAGGTCCCCGATGAGGTCAAGGTATAGATATTTGGGTCTCGAGCTAGTTTCGCTTGAGGACAACCACTCTCTCTATCCCAAGTGACCTCCCATGGTGAAATAACAGAGAGATGGAAGAGCAGTAGATCCTTTCAATACATTGCTCGAGGAAGCCCTCGTGTGACAAAGGAACGATATGATGGATAACTTCTTTTAGATCCTTTGAAGACTACCGATGGCGGTAGCTGAGGCATATGAAACAAGCAACCATTTCGCAAGTACGACACCCKTCAAGGTACAAGTCAATTTTGATATCCCCTTATTTGAAGTCCAAATAGATGCAGATTCTCTAGAAAAATGGTTGAATCTGCTAGAAGGTTATTACTATGTCCAAAAATTTTCTAATAGTGAAAATATCACCTTCACGCTCATTAAATCCCTTCCCCATGTTAGATCTTGCTGGGAAGGTTACTGGGAGAGGCATAGCATGGATGAATATACACTATTTGGGAGAGAACCCACTTGGGTGGCCTTTGTAGATGCCCTAAAGGAGGATTTCTACCCTGTCAGAAAATATGATGACCAATACATGAGATGGACAACTCTGCATCAGAAAAGAGACCAGATGGTGTTGAAGTACACCAACATCTTTCATACATTGCGCTCAAATATGGGTATCAAAAACTTTGAGCGACACCTGGTTTTGATGTAGTGTAGTGGTCTACATAGGTACATCCAAACAAAGATGGATTTCTTGGACATATCCTCATTGGGAGTTGTTTATCGATATGCAGTCAAAATTGAGCAGAAATTCAAGCATTAGAGTAAGTGGGAGAAGAATGGACATAGAAAGGAAGGAGAACCTCAAGAGAGTCAGTCCCATATGTAGGAAAGGAAGGGTAACATGAAGTATAAGAAAGACACCAAAAAGTGGTGTGAGTTCCACAACATCCCTTGGCACAACAATGATGAATGTCGCTAAATACAGTCATTGGTGGCCAAGCTTAAAGATAAAGAGCCAAACCTCGACTTGGAACTTGATTGAGAAAATAATAAAAGGAGACAGATCATTGATGCAGAACCCAGTGCTACTATCAAAACTGCAACAATCCAACCAGAAGAGGATTCTGAGGAGGGGGAGTGACTCTTCCATTCATAAATGTGGGTGAAAGGGACCCCACTACATTTTATTGTTGATAGTGGAAGACAAAATAAAATCATCTCAGCAGAGGTTTTCAAGAAGTTGGATTTTCCAACAACACCACACCCACAACCATACAACATTGGGTGGCTTCTCCAGGGTCAAGATCTTCGTGTCAGCCATCAATGTCGCTTGTCCTACGACATCAAGACCTTCAAGGATGAGGTATTGTGTGATGCTTCCCCACTGGAAGTATGTGATGTTCTATTAGGACACCCATATATGTGGAGGCGTCATGTATTTTATAAGTCTCAACCCCATAGTGTCATTATTACTCTAGGGGGTCAACTATACCAGATACCAGAGGTAGTTCCGACTATTTTCCCACCAAAATAATGCCACAAAGTAATCTCTCATACTACAAAGTTTAGCCTCTTCACAATCTGATCAGAAGGTGAACAAAAGGACATTCTAACCACTGCAACCTCATCCCAAGACCTTTCTAGATAGCAGAAGTAGATCGATCGACAATATTGTTGAAGAGTACCAAGATTTTCTTGTTGCACCTACGAGGGTGCCTCCACACTGCCCAGTCAAGCAAGTTTATAACAAAACCCTTCATACTATTCATGT
The DNA here is from genome assembly GCA_010110895.2 of Picea sitchensis. NCBI lineage: Eukaryota > Viridiplantae > Streptophyta > Pinopsida > Pinales > Pinaceae > Picea > Picea sitchensis. The sequence goes on from SNQJ01S0031346.1 coordinate 44,371, forward strand.
TTCATCTTCATCGACAGATTCCTCCCACACTCAGGTAGATCATGCAGCTAGATTGGTTGAACGGATCCAACCCATCCAACAACAGGTTCATGACAGCCTTTAACAAGCTAAGTAGGACAGTTTCTTCAACAAGGCAAGCAACGCACCAAGCTTCATATTTAACGGAAGTCTCCTCGTCTCCCAAGGGAGATTGACACAATGGGGACCATTGCTTCCTAAGGGGGGAGGAATGATCCAGATGGATCTCAGTGGCCATCCATATTTTTCACTGAATCACCATCTTGAGCTTGTGGTTTTGATAAACCATGATATTCACCCTTTTGATGGGGAATGGAATGTATTGTCATCTTCATTTGTTAATTAGAGACATCATGTAATTATTTCCTAGTTATTTTATGTACATGCCTACAACATAACGTTATTGCACTGGATCCCATTAGAACTCTGCAGTTAAGCACACTCAGGCTAGAGTAGTACTAGGATGGGTGACCACCTGGGAAGTCCTAGTATTTTACATGCCTATGGAATTTTATAAACTTAGTCCAATTTATCCCACATGCATCATGGGAATTGTTCTCCTCTCACTTGCTCATATATAATTGAGGTGAAGGATGCCCTTTAAGCATGAAATGGAGTGTGATGTAAAGCTTCTTGTTAATGAAGCATAGCCAACATCTCTTTCTTTTTAGAGATAAGCTACCCCATTTTTCCATTTTTTGTTCAATAGTGTTTTTCTATCTTATTCAGTAATAGAACTTGGATTTCATTGTATTTATGTGTTCTCTTATATATTTTTGTGTATTTCATTGTTATGTATCGGTTATATTTCTACCTTCATGTCATTCTCAAAATAATCTGGATCAAACAGGTAGTAGTAGTATACACAGAGAACTCAAGAAAGTGAAGTTCCCCAATCTATGGGGTGCCACGGAAGGCTTAGCCACTGAGGCATGGTTGGAGAACATGGTGATGTGCTTCAAACTTCGTTATTACACCTCCAACATGAAAGTATGCATGGTGGTATTTCAACTAAAAGGGAGTGCTCTACTTTGGTGGAAGACACTCTTACCTCAACTAAACATGGTCGTTGAATACGTGTCATGGGAATTGTTTGAGGAATGATTTCGGGAGAGGTACTTGTCCAATGAATTCATTTAGCACCATCTTAACGAGTTCAACTCCTTACGACAAGGTAGTCGTACGGTACCAGAGTATGATGCTAGGTTCATGGATCTACTTATATATGCTCCACATCTAAACACAGAGAAGTTAAAGGTCAACAAGTTTTTGTTCGGATTTAACTTCAACATTTATGTGAAGGTGAGGATCCCAATTCCTCATACTTTTCATGATGCAGTTCAGAATTTCCTAATAGATGAGAAAGAGCTGAACAATTGGGGTCAGTGTAGGAATCCTTCTAGATAGACTGGACAGGTGACACTAGGAGCACAATAGCATTAGACACCAGTTAGACAGACTTTTGGGCACCACGATACGCCTAGAGGACCTATATTCTCGACACCGCAATGACTAAATCATAGGCATAGGACTCCTTACAGAGCACCACAACAGCAGCAACAATGTCATCTATAGTAGCAACAATAGTTTAGACGTGTTCAACAGAACATACCAACACCACAAACATCTAGGCCAACAACTTCTACCTTGGGGACCAGGAGCACTAGATCAAAGAATGGATGTTGGACATGTGGAGAGACACATTGCCAATGAGATTGTCTGATTGAGAAGGCTAGAGCGGTCGGTGTTACACATCAAAATCACTCATTACAATGGTGTCTAGTGTCATCATTATAAATACTGCAAGTGTCGCATATTGGTCGCAAGTGTCGCAAACATCATATTGTTTGTGTCATCTCTCTAACAACATCATAAGGACACTAAGACACCTCAAAAACTATTTTTGAAGAAGGAAATCAATTGAAAAAAGAGTACAAACCTTGTGCCACTGAAAAATCCACTAAAACATCAATTTTTGGAGGGAGCGCCCCCTACCTACTGATAGGGAGCATTGGCGCTCTATACTCCCTTATAGAGGAGCGTTCTAGCGCTCTGTGCCCCTTTTGAGGGAGCACTTCTCTTTTTTGGGCAAAATTCGGTTTCTTGGAGGAAATAAGGGGACAATCCCCTCAATATATGAAGTTAGTTGGGTTCTAATATTAGGTCAAGGCATGATCTTACGATAGATCCACAACTGAAGGAGAGGAATCCTCAAGTTATCCCAAAGATATCTTAAGTGGTTAGGCCTCTCCAAGCCTATATAAGGAGGCCTCCTCATGGTAGAAGGGGGGGATAGAGATTGAGAATTACACCAAACTTATGATCCCATAAGTGAGATGTCATCAAAGCAATCAATGTAGGATACTTGAGCAAAGGGGTTGGACAAGGAGAACTAGAAGAAGTTGTTGCACCTTCATCAAAGGATTGTAAGTGCTTTTACTTGTTCTTATTAATATATCAATGCTTGGCTTGTTTCTTTCAAACTTATGTTTGGTTCCACATGAGTTTGTCTTCAGTAGATAGATCTATGTTTGAGATAATATCAATAAAATAGGAAGTTCTTTGTACTTTTGTTTATTTTACAGGACCTGTCGAGGAGCTCAGGATTGGAGCTCATCTTGGATCTTGTGAGGACAAACATCGTTAACAAGGTACATATCCCTCTTCTTCCTTTTCGCATATTAGCTTAATCATATCTAAAAAGAATGTAAGTGTCCATGTTAAGCACTTTTCTATTTTTTGTTTCCATTTCCTAGATCTTGTTTTGGTCCTTTTCCATTTTCTTGACCTTCTCCATCCTGTCTTTGATTCTTAGACTTGTTTGATTGCCTCTTTATTTCATCATAATCACCTAGATTTTCTTAGCTTGCTTGGATTTTTGTTTTTCCGAGTGCTTTTATGAGTTTTGAGAGAAAAGCACTCCCCTCTGTTGCTGTGAGAGCACTAGCGCTCCCTTTAGCCTTACACAGGGTGTTGGGATGCTCTGGTGCCCCTTACACCAGAGCACTATCCCTTTATGTGAGGATTTTCTCCAGAATTTTCATCTTCTAAAGTTGTTTTCATCTTCTAGAATTGTTTTCATCTTCTGAAGTTGTTTCTTCATTTTGGCTCTGGCTTAGGAGTTTCATCTTCTCAGTTCATCTTGGTATTGGCCTTCAACACCCTGTTTCTAAGAATTTGATCTCTTCTTGTTTGGGATTTTGACGTTTTTCTTTCCTTACTTTGAAGTCACTATTCGTCTTTATTGATTTAGAGGTGTCTTGTTGCTTTCTTCTCATTCATTTGGTTGAGTAGGAACCTTTGTGAGGAATTTCAAATATCTGTGTATCATCCCATTTTATCTTTGAGGTTTTTTGCCCAAATTCTTTTCAATCTTTTGAGTTTTTTTTTGGGGGTTTCATTTTGTAAATTTTGTGATCTTTGTCTTGCTTGTTAATCATAACAAGAGTGTGTCTTTGTTTGTTAAAAAATTCCTTCTTATTGTTTGAACTTTTTGATCTTAAAATCTGATCGACATTAGAATTTTTGCATCAAAATTGACAACCACTCACACACAAAGCAAAAAAATATTCTTATGATTGTTTTTGAATGTTAGAAGAACTTTTATGAGATTTTAGCGGCTTTCTGGTTGTGTTTTGGTGTTGTTTCTATAGTTATTGAACTATCAGGCTGGGTATACTTTCGCTTATTTCTTCCTKTCTTTTCGTAGTCCTTCTCTGCAATATGTATTGGGCGATGTTCCACTGAGGTTGCCACTTCATGTTTCTCAACATTTTCATTGGTTGCATTGACTTGGGTCCTAAAGGTTCTACTTAGTTTAAATGACTAGGGATGTCAAAGTTCTATCGGGAGATGAAGCAGGGGATCCTTGGGATCACCCTAGCTTCATATCTACGGTGGACGAGATTTGTAGGAACCGAGGTATTAACTCCTATGTAAATGCACCCTCAAAGCTTCCACCAACCGGTGGTGCATCTTTTCCATCGTCTTCTGATGATGTCCAAACATTTCCCACTAAGCTGGTGCTTTCCACTGCTCCAGTCGTTAAGGAAGCTCCGAGGTATCCTGGTGGTGATTCGAACAGAGTGAAGGTAGCTCCATTTACTGTGAAAGGTGGGGTCAATTGGAACTCATCGAAGGTTTCATCTGTTACTATAGAAGAGGAGGGGAGACAGGTTGGATGCTCTGTTGTGGTGACAGAGGGACTGGTGGAGAGGAAGCGTCATTTACCGAAGCACATTCAAAAAGCTTGGAATCCCAAGAGAACAAAACGTTCTCTGGTCCTGGGAATGGACGTGGGGTTGGAGGACTCGTGCTCACTTGCGCTGTGTGTGCTTGTTGGAAGGTTAGCATATCATCATTTATGTTTTAGTTTGGTGATTGAATGGATGGAGGCTACTTGGGCACCTGTTCTAGGATACACTCTGGCTCTCCTTACGATGTTGAGGGGTTGGTTCATCTTTGTATTCCACACTCTGGAGGATTCTTACAGGATTTTGGAAGGTTTATGGGATTTCTATGGAGGCAGTATGATGCTTAAGAGGTGGAGACTCAAGTTTGACCCTGCTACAGAATACTTTAGCTTTAGACACTTCTGGGTCTTGCTACCAGGGCTCCCCCTTCATTTATGGAACCTTGGAGCCTTGGAGGCAATTGGGAATGTGTTGGGACGATACATAAAATCGAATGAAGAGGCTTTGCACTCCAGTGACAGGCGTATGGAAAAGATACTCGTTGAGATTGACATTCATGGTGGACTTTTAGAATTACTAGAGATAGACTGGAGAGGTTTTATTTATACACAGCGTCTGGATTATCTCGGTGTTCCCTTCCGTTGTTCTCGCTATCGCCAGATGGGAAATTTGAAAACGGATTTTCGACTTCCCTTTGGCTATTTTCCTGAAGAGTCACTAGAAGAAGAACCTGGTTTTAATGCTTATCTGACTGAGTTAGAGAACCTAGAGCAGGAAAACTACTCAGAATTGTTGGAACTGGAATTCCCTCAACGTTCAACTTCTTCTTTTGTGGGTAATCTGTGTCACTTTGTTCCCTCTCTTTACTGCTCCTTGTCTACTTTAGAAAGGGAGCAACTCGGTTCTCATTTCTCTGTTTTTATGAAAGATAGTGGGAACTCTGAGAACCATGAACAACGACTTGTTGAGGAGGAGGTAGTCTTGCCTAGTACTATGATGGGAGTGTCTGTTAGTTCTGTGGATAGCGTGTGAGAGAGGGTGGTTCATGAACCTATTGTCTCAGGGATGCCTTCATTAGTCTCTTCCGATGTTGAGGTTCCAGCAAAGACTTAGGTTGAGACTCTACACAGGCCTTGATCTTCCCTATCCCCTAGCAGTTTAGCTGATGACTCTTTCCTACCTCCGGGGTATGGGAAGCCTGAGTTGAGTGAAGTATCTTTGGATAAGATTATGTCAAGTTTCTCTACTATTATTAGGGAGGTTGATAGCCCGGTACATTTTCCTATTTTTCAAACAAAGCTGAGGTGGCAGATGGGGTTCAGGGTACCTCAGGTTCTAACTTTTCCATCTCTGAAACTTCGAAGGATAATTCCTATGCCTGTTCTCGGGGATTGGGTCTTGAACTGTCTCTGATAAAAACTAGAAGCTCTCAGAAAAGAGCAGGACCTAATATTCCTACTACATCTACTTCCATTTCATCTACTTGTGACCTTGGGGCGCTTAGAGGATTAACAACCCTAGCTAGGGCTAAGTCATGATTATTCTATCCTTGAATATTTGAGGGGTTGGAGGGCCTCTCAAATTAGCCTCGATGCATAGGCTCCTCTCCACTGGTTCTCCCCATATCATTTTTCTACAAGAGACTCTGACTACTGATGTGAAGGCAAGGGATTTTATGTTTGCTCTGAAGCCATAGTGGTTAGCTTGTGTTGTTAGTGCTATTGGACATTCTGGTGGAATGCTTGTTTCTTGGGATCCACGTTATTTTTCTCTCTCCTTAGTCCTTACGTGTGGAGGAATTATTTTGAGAGGTTTCAGTCTTGCTGACAAAAGGAGCTTTGTATTTCTGAATGTATATGGTCCATGTTCGGATCGTAAAACATTCTAGAATAGATGTGTGGAAAAAGGTCTTTTATCTTATTTTGATTTAATCCTGGTAGGGGATTTAAATTTTTCTATGAGTACTGATGAGATTTGGGGCTCGATTTTTGTCATTGATCCTTTGGCATCTTTCTTTAAGGATTTATTTGCAAATACTTCTTTGGTGGATGTGGTCTCGACATAGTTGGTGTCAACATGGCGCAATGGCAGTATGGGGGACTCCAAAATTTCTAAGCATTTGGATAGATTATTTGTGACAGAAGGCTTTCTTGGACCAATGTCGAGATATAGATCGTGGTTCGACACTATTTTCATTTCAGATCATGCTCCTGTGTTTTTTCAACTCGATATTGGGTTTCCAAAGACTGTGTATCCATTCAAATTTAACCTGATCTCGTTAGAAGATTCTTCTTTCACTGCTTTAACCCAAGAGGATTGGGTTGACAGTCGGTTTACCCTCTTGGAAGATCCTCAACAAAGGCTAGTGGAGAAACTAGCTCTGCTCAAGCGCCGAGTAAAGGTTTGGGCCCGACAAAAGTTGATTTTTGGTAAAGAATTGTTGACAAAAGTGGAAATTGAATTGGAAGCTCTAATGTACCAGAAATTAATTGGAAATACCAGTAATGAATTTGATATTCATTGTAAACAGTTGGAGGGAGTTTGTTAAGAACCAAATACCAATATAGCATAGAAAAACCTCAGAAAAAATACTCAATGCCTTGAAAAAGAGATAATTTCAGATAATAAGCCTATTCGAGGGGGCAACCTCCTTTTACCCCACTTAAATGTTCAAGTACAAGATGATTCAAAATGAAAATGTCTCCTTGGTATATATAGGAGACTAGGAGGTA
>SNQJ01S0031346.1:66036-77376 GCA_010110895.2 Picea sitchensis
CTTGAGTATTTAATATTTAGGCCGGTCCTAGGAATATCTTCCCAGCATGAAGTTTGGGAGGCCTACATTCTAGATAAAGAAAAGGCCAACTATAGTCATTTGTAAATAAAATATAATTTCATATAGTTTCTAATAAAAAGTAAAAAGAGAGGAAGTTAAAAGGTTGTAATTGCCAAAAGAAAAGACAAGAGGTACCAAGTAGCATTTGCAACCTAAAGGATTTATTAGCCTAGAAATGCAATGTAATAGGGGATTTTTTTATTTTATTTTTGGAACCTTTCAGAACTCATTTGAGAAATTACAATGAGAAGAAACCCTCAGGGCCATTTTTTGAAGAGGAATAACAATATTGTGATGTGTTTGTTTTGAACTTCTTGCAATATTTATGTTGTCATCAATACCACTGTAAGGTCGTATTGTTTGATTGTTGACTATTCTGTGTTGAGTTTATATCTCTTACTTTTGTATTGCTTATCTTATATTTATTTCTTTGAGATGGTAGATTAAATATTGTAAATGGTGGTGCTATAATAGAGTGTTATTTTACACTTACTATTTATGCTTATGTGTTTCTTATTTTCCTTAACAACTATCTATTTCTGAAATAATTGTAGGAATTTGTAATTGTTGGAATATTCACCAATATTGAGAGGGGAGGGGTGAATCAATATTGAGCACTTTTTACCAATTTCAATCACAACATTAACTTATCAATGATTACATTCACTTATAATTACATTTAACATATCATACACGTATAACCATAAACATTGCATCACATCATAACCATAGATACACAGTACACCATCATTTTACGTGGAAACCCAAATGGGATAAAACCACGGAATTATTATTATATATCAAAGATTACATTCATAGGAAGCACTAACATCCAAATTCTCTAGCACCAACTAGAAGGAGGCTAAAACCCCCTATGTATAGGCTCCAACCTGAAGGAATCTACAACTCCCTGGATTCTCCAACTCCAACTGGAAGGAGGCTCCAACTCCCTATATTCTCCAGCTCCAACTGGAATGAGGCCACAACCCCTTGATTTACAAGCTCCAACTCCCTGTATTCTCAAGCTCCAACCAGAAGGAGGCTACAAACCCCTTTCCTTGCCCCCTTCCTTCCACCCTAAAATATAACTGTAGACTCAACCTGTCACTGATAATCAACCTGTCACTAATAATCAACTTGTCACTAATAAACAATGTGACACTGATAATCAACTTGTCATCCAACCTATTACTATCCATGTTATTGTCTTTGTCTCTGTCACTGTCACTGTCATTGTCATTGTATCTCTCACTCACACTCATATCTCGTCAACATCATAATCAACTAAAACCATATCCACTCACATATATCATATACGAAGATCACCAATCATGTACTAAGTTATATATTCCATAACATCCATGTAACAAGCATGTGCCATATCCATAAACCATAACATCCATCAATCATGTACCAATATATGCCTCGAACATGTAAACATATACTAAAGTAGATCTCAAACCATGTTCCCAATATCCAAGATGCTCCTCAAACCATATGCCAAAAGCATGCCTTAAACATGTGTCAAACCATCCAAGATATGTTTCTCAAACATGTGCATCCATGTGCCAAAAGGGACTCCAAGACATACCTCAAGCATGTACCAAAACAACCAATGAATATATCTCAAACATGTGCCATAACATCACTAAGATGTGCCTCAAGAATGTCCCAACATCACCATGACAAATACCAAACTAGATACCAAGATATACTTCTAACAATGTGCCATTACATTATCAAGATGTACCTTATCATGTGCCATCATCATCATCAAGACATGCCTTAATCATGTGTCAAATCACCAAGATACAAACCTCAAAAACATAGAAAAACATGCCTTTGATTATGTAATAGACCTGGTGCATCAGATCACTGACATTTAGACCTTTATCAACTTCAACATCTAGGGATGGGCATATTTCTCAAATATTCCTCAGCCTCATGGGACTAACCTATGAAACCAGAGGTGCCTCGTGTGATGAGCACTAGTCAACCCGCGGGGGTGCCTCGCGTGATGAGCACTAGTCAACCCATGGGGGTGCCTCACGGGACACCCTAATCCTCACCCAAAGGGGTTAGCTAAATTAGGGTTTCTCAGAAATCCTTCACTCTCCTCTATAACTCTGAGACCTTCTCCCTTTCTTCGTTGGTTCAGATTCGTCGAGATCACTTGCTCACTTGATAGATATTCAATGAAATTGTATGTGTACTAATGAGAGCCTTCATGATGTGTATTTATACTTTCAAACCAACTCCTTTACTTGCTTTAGGGTTGACCTATAATATCTTGTTGTAACTGTTTATCTTCTTTTCCTTAATTTGGGGACCGACTTGTCACTTCTTGTTACAACCATTTATGGGATTCTTAACCATACTTCAGGGCTTCCATGTTAAAGAGGTCATATCTCCTTAACCTTGAGGAACCACATGATGTACCACCTATCGTTGGAAATGAAATGACGAGGGTTATCCATCTATGGATGTGTTGCATGAATTTGTAATGTCCTTCATGGTATTCTTCTTCAATCAACTTCGAGCTCCATGACCACACCATCAGGGCTTCTTAATAACTTAACCACTTAGCCTTATTTCTAGGGATTCTTGTAGACTTCTTCAAAGAATCTTCCCATAAGGGCCATGCTTAATGATATGTCATAAAGGGTACACTTTGGAGACTTATTCAAATAAACCCATCTCTTCTAGATGCTTCCAAACTTTCTTTGAGGCTTCTTCTAGGGTTGACCAGGGTTGACATCAATTACAACCAACTATCCAACAATCTCCCCCTTTTCCATTGATGGAAACACTCATACTCCACCTATGACCAATGTTCTTGATCTTTCTATCCTCATGTTTCTCTCCCCCTTTAACATAAATGGAAAAGGGTAACTCTCTTTGGGGTTGCCCCCCTTGTCTTCATGCTTCTGATCCTTTTCTTTTTCTTTTGTTCTTTTTTTTCCCCTTTGAAATTAAGGGTAACTTCCTTTGATGATTTCTCTCCCCTTGTCTTCTTTTGCAAGATGTCGTGTAGATCAATGTGGGGCTTCCTGTATATGCTTTCGTTCCTCTCTTCTGGTGATTTTTTTCCATTGGTGCTTCTTGTTACAGTAATATACTGACGTATATGAAAATCATTCATGTTAATATTTTTTCATTACTTGACTTCAAATCTTCAAGGATTTTCATCTTCACTGAACTGACATCAATGACATAATCATCCAACAATATTATATTGATAGTATAACTCTTCCTGATGGTTTCTCTCTGTCTTATTGTGCCTTTCACTACTTTCCTGCGTGTGACTAGTTGGTTTCACCTTTCAATATGCTTTGCTTCTGAGTCATATACTTTATAATGAGTCCATCTTCCTTTCTGCCATTCCTTCTAAGCACATGCTTTTCATCCATTGTCATGTATCCTCTCTAGTTCATGTCAGGTATTATCTTCTATACCTACCAAATATCTCATGAAATCATATTTTTCCATATGTCATAACAATTGTCCATGACTCTGCTACTCAACTGCACACGATGATGACCCATCAGTTGTTGCCTAGACTCCCCCTCTTCAATATTCATATTTAATGGGAGTCTCCAAGCTAGACGAATTAGAAAAATGGATGAAGCCACTCTGATGCAGAGTCATCATTGACATCTTCCTCTTTACCTATATATTCATCATGATTTTTCACTACTAAATATCATGAGAGTATGATTTATGGGAATACTTCATTCACCTGCTCTTTTTGTTCTTGCTTTCTTCTCCAAACCTTCTTGTACCTGATATCAGTGTTTTGTTTTAAGAAAGTATCCATCATGCTTCTACAATCATGAGCATAGTGTCCATAGCTATAGAATTATAACATTCAATATTGTAGGGAGCCACATAAGCATTTCTTGCTTGAACATTTCTTATGTAAGCTTTGCAATCTACAACTTTATGTCCAAATTTATTACAAGTAAAACAATAACCATAAAAAAAAATTTGACACCAAGAAGTAAATGATCTTCTTTGTAATGTGTTCCTTTTGAATTCATGCCTCAGTTGAGGGTCTCTTTTGTTGTTTCCTTCACAATGATTGAAGCTTCTTTGATACTTGAAGGTATAAGGTCTTCTTTGAAATACGTCTCTTTTGTATTCATTCCTCTTTGATTCTTGTTGACTATGATTCCTTCCTTTGAGAATGTTTGCATAATTATTATCCTTCTCTTCATTCTTCCTTTATAGAAACTTGGAACACTTCTCTTCAACATTCTTTACTGGTGGTGTGAATATTTCTCTCTCTTCGACATTTTTTTGGTATTGGTATTTTCATCTTCCTTACATGAGGTCTCACCAGTGTATCCAAGACCTGTTTTATTGAATAGTGACCTTTGATAATTGATAATATCTTCTAGTACTTGAGAGCTCTTCAATTTCTTGTTGAGCTTGTCAACTTCAACCCTTATTGTAACAACTTCTTCTTCAAGCTTCTCACAATATTATTCCTTCTTCATAATCTATATCTTCATAACTTCTTCCTTTCTCTTTGATTCTTCAAGTTGGGTCTTCAAGAAGATGATTTCTTCTTCAAGTGTTCTTCCTTGTTGACTATTTTTTTCTTCAAGCTTGTTTAAGTGCTCAGATCTTTCCTTAAGATGACTTGTCAAAATTTCTTCTCTCTTCTCTGGTTCCTTTCTTTGTGATACAATTCCATCTTCCAAACACTATTTTTATTTCAATTGATCCTTGAGAGTTTCTTCAATCACTTTGGCTTCTTCCAACTGATATTTTAGATTTATGATAACCTTCTTGACTTCTTCAAAACCTTTCTTTATCTTGATCAACTCTTCCTTGAGAGACTTGTTTTCCCTCCTTCCATTTCTTAGCTCACTTAAAGAACTGATTAGTTCAGCCTCAAAATCCACTATGCCTTCTTCACAATCTTCTTCTTCTAGATCTGTTTGACATGACGAACATCATTCTTCTTGTTATGTATCAATATATTCTTTATTTTGATCAACATGCTTTGGCTCTGTGATAAGATGAGTTTCCTTGTAGTAGAGATTATGTAGCTTATCCCAAATCTCGTTGGTTGATGAACATTGTCCCACTTTGTATTTTATTGAATCAGGTAATCCTTCCAGGATGAAATCCATTGCTATTTTGTTGTTTCTTTTCAATTCTTTCTTGGTTGCAATCTTTGGTTTCTTTGAAGTTGTGTATCCTGTAACGACTGATTGCCGAACATAAAATATTTGTGCCTGTAAAAATGTTTTCATCCTTATTTTCCACATCTCATAATGTTGACCATCCTAACCATCAAATATTGGTATTCCATTATATGTGTATCTATTATCCATGATTACCTTCCAATGGTTAGAATGATTCTTGAAGGACCTGCTCTGATACCAATTGTTGGAACATTCACCAATACTGAGAGGGGAGGGTGAATTAGTATTGAGAACTTTTTATCAATTTCAATCACAACATTAACTTATTAATCATTCCATTCACTTATGATTGTATTTAACATATCATAAAAATATAAGCATAAAAAATGCATCACATCATAACTACAGATACACAGTACACCAAAATTTTACGTGGAAACCCAAATGGGAGAAAACCATGGAATTCTTTCTTATATATCAAAGATTACATTCATAGGAAGAACCAACTTCCAAATTCTCTAGCACCAAGTGGAAGAAGGCTCCAACCCCTATTTACAAGATCCAACCTGAAGGAATATACAACTCCTTGGATTCTCCAGCTCCAACTGGAAGGAGGCTCCAACCCCCTGATTTACAGGCTCCAACCCGAAGGAATATCCAACTGGAACGAGGATACGACCCCTTGATTTATAGGATCCAAACTGAAAGAAGCTCGAACTCCCTGTTTTATCCGACTCCAACCAAAAGGAGGCTACAACTCCCTTTCCTTTCCCCTTCCTTCCACCCTGAAATATAAGTGTAGACTCAACCTGTCACTGACACTGCCACTGATAGTCAACCTATCATTGATAATCAACTTGTCACTGATAATCAACCTCTCATCCAATATGTTATTTTCCCTGTTACTGTATATGTCTCTGTCACTGTCATTATCATTGTCACTATATTTTTCATTGATATTTGTATCTCATCAACATCAACATCAACATCAACATCAACTAAAACTAGATTCACTCACATAGATCATATACCAAGATCACCTATCATGTGCTAAGTTATGTGTGCCATAACATCCATGTAAAAAACATGTTTCATATCCATAAACCATAACATTCATCAACCATGTACCAAGATATGCCTCAAACATGTAAACATATACCAAAGTACATCTCAAACCATGTACCCAATATCCAGGATGTTCCTCAAACCATACGCCAAGATCACGCCTTAAACATGTGCCAAAACATCCAAGATATGTATCTCAAACATGTGCATCCATGTGCCAAAAGGGCCTCCAAGACATGCCTCAAGCATGTACCAAAACAACCAATGTATATATCTCAAACATGTGTCATAACATCACTAAGATGTGCCTCAAGCATGTCCCAACATCACCATGAAAAATACTAAACCAGATACCAAGATAACCAATATATTCTTCTAACAATGTACCATAACATTATCAAGATGTACCTTATCATGTACCATCATCATCAAGACATGCCTTAAGCATGCATCAAATCACCAAGATACAAACCTCAAAAACATAGCGAACCATACCTTTGATTATGTAACAGACCTAGTGCATCAGATCACTAACATTCATACCTTTATCAACTTTAGCATCCAGGGATGAACATCTTTCTCAAATCTACCTCATCCTTGTGGGACTAACCCAAGCAACCAACAATGCCTCACATGATGAGCATCAATCAACCTGTGGGGGTTCCTCGCAGGACGCCCTAAGCCTGACCCACGAGGGTCATCTAAATTAGGGTTTCTTAGAAACCCTTTTCTCTCCTTTGCAACTACCTCAACCCTTTCTTTGTTGTTTCAAATTCGCCAATATTACTTTCTCACTTGATAGGTATTCAATGAACTTGTGTGTGTACTAATGAGAGGCTTCTTGAGGTGTATTTATACTTTTCAACCCAACTCCTTTACTTGCTTTAGGGTCGAACTGTAGTATCTTAACGTAACTATTTATCTTCTTTTCCTTAATTTGGGGACCAACTTGTCACTTCTTATTACAACCATTTATGGGCTTCTTAACCATACTTCAGGGCTTCCATATTTAAGAGGTCATATCTCCTTAACCATGAGGAACCACGTGACATACCACCTACAATTGGAAACAACATGACAAGGGCTATCCATCTATGTATGTGTTACATGCATTTGCAAAGTCCTTGATGGCATTGTTCTTCAATCAACTTCAGGCTCCATCGCCATACCATCAGGGCTTCTTAATAATTTAACCACCTAGCCTTATTTCCATAGCTTCTTGTAGACTTATTCAAAGCATCTTCCCATGAGGGACATGCTTAATAATACGCCATAAGGGGGCCACTTTGGAGACTTCTTCAAATACACCCATCTCTTCTAGATGCTTCCAAACTTACTTCAGAGCTTCTTCTAGGTTTGACCAGGGTTGACATCAATGACAACCAACTATCCAATAATAACTAGTATTTAATATGTTGTTTAATTTTTTCTCCTATATAGTATAGGTTATATTAGCTTACATTTATATATGTAGAACATCAACATATTTAATTTCACTTTTCATTTCATAACCATCCTCCTTATTTTAAGTGATGGTCGCCAAACCATAACTCATATGGGTCTTCTATCCCAAACAATGTGAAATGTATTTGGGACTTCATACTGAGGAGCGCCCCTATCTGTTGAAGGGCACTATACACACACCAACAAACTATTACATCTGTGGTACACCCTATTGTATTGTTAATAGAAAATTTATAACCCAATTCTTCATTATTAAGGTTATATTTTCAATAATTGATCGCTATCCAAAAAAAAGAGAGAAAGGATATATTCAAATTTAAACCCTTTGTTTGAGTTTAGAAGATTAATTACACCTTTTTCACATCAATAGTCAAAAAATGATTTGGATTATTTTTTCACATCAATAGTCAAAAATTGATTTGGATACTTTATAATTTGAAAAGATATGCACTCTTCTTATGAATCTCTTAGTACGCTAACAAGGTTACTTTTTTTTTCTTATTGTTCTTTCCATTGTCCATGTGATAGATTGTTTTGAGATTCATGGAGGTTCTAGTAAAGCCAACCACTTTCTTTCTTGTGTCTTAGCCGTAGAACCCAATTCCCTTTCTTAATATGAATTTTTCGATTCATCTCACATTCTCATTTTCCTCAAGGTATTTTTAGACAAGATAACTAACATAGGAGGGGTTGGTGATTTTCCCAAGACGAAATCCGTATTCATGTCATGTCTACCAAAGGGTGGGATAAGGACCTTTACCATCATTGTAAGGTATATATCTTAGCTTCTTCTTTTTGAGTAACTTATTGGGGATTCGACTCCAAGTATTTTAACCACTAGATTTAATAATTTTTCATTTTTTCCCAACATAGGCCTTTGAAAATACTTCTTTAAATTAACTTTTTAATTAACTTTTTTCTCAACAAGCCTAACATTTGAAAATCATATTCTCATAATCAATTTCTTCAATCTGTCGAGAATCATCACACTTTATAATAATCTCATCATCTAAACATTTTCAAACTAATAATGGTAATGATGATATTTCATAGATGTTAATTTTTTCTTAACTTCTAGGTATCCACTCATTATTCTCTATGTAATGCTAAATGAGATGCATTATATTTGTTATTATGTAAATAACATAAAATTCATCTTTGTAATTATTTCCATAATGTTCATTATAAATAATATTATATTAGTCCCTATCATAGGTTACTAGTGTTTTTGTCTAAGTAGATTTTTTTTAAGAAAAACTTTGTGAGTAAATCTAAGAGTTGTTTTACCATAACAATAAACCCATCAACATAGACTAGTGTATCTCTTTCAAGAATATTTAAACTAGGTATATGTCAATATAAAACTAGCCAAATGTTCTACAAAATTAACAACAATTGGTTGAGTTAACTCCAATTCTAAATGGATGACTTTACCTCATAATAAATATAAATAAAAAATAAACTTAATATTTCTTCAAAATATTATTCTACATTAAAATAATCTTAATTTTTTTATTGGTTCAATGAATTTTTACATGAAAAGGTTTGTCGTTATTTTGATAATATAATAAATGAATAAAATGAATATAGGAAAAAAATGTATCGTTCTTTTATAACTTTCCTCTTTTACATTCTGACACACCAATTTGATGTCTAGTTTGGCATAACTTTAAAAATAGATTATTATTATTATGAGATGCATGTATGCTAATAATCACTTCTTACATTAATTGTGTGACGTTTATGTAGAGTGTAATGCCAAATTTTTTGTGGAGTTTTATTTTTGAAAATCATTTTTTTATGGTTATATTTTTGTGAATGTCAACTTTCACATCTCCTATGTAATAGAATTTAGTATTATTTATGCATCACTCTTTACATAATCCATGCCTCTTGTTAGCATCATTGAAGTGGACATTTTCTTTATCACTAAATTATTTTTCTAGTGCTTTATTGGTCTATCTTTCTAGGCCAATGTACATGTCTTTAATGTCAATAGGTAGTTTGTTGGCTTTCGAGCCTATGAAAGATATTGAATTTGTAGGTGCTACTTGCATTCATACATAATGATTTTTAATTTACATGTTTTTTTTCTTTCTTCTATTTGTTTTAAGTAATGATTTAATTAAATTATTATCATCATTTTGTGTGATTAGAAAGTAGTTTCCAAAGGCATGTCACTAGTATTTCTCCAGTTACAAAGGAAATAATAGTGTGGTTATCATATGTGTGTGGATGCTTCATTGAATTTGTGGCTTGGATATTGAATTTATAGATTTTGAGATGGAACCCCAACAATATATGTATAATGGGAAACAACAATGGCTATAGTTTAGTTTGGTATGTGATGTTTGCAATTTTATATTACTTTGTTGCATTTTTACTTTTTTCCTCCTTAATATTTTTGTGCATATATAATGGGGTTTTGTTAGTTTTGTGCAAGGACAATGGAAACAACATTCATTATAGATGAGGTAGGGTTCATAGCTCAAGGGGTTATCCTAACTGATTGTCACTAAGGTTTTTGGGAATTTGACAAGTTTAGTGCCAATAAGTGCCTAGTTTGAATCCTCGTAGGTTAGGAACACTAGTTTGCAATGAAAGGTTTGTTAGGATATAATGGATGTGCTCATTTCACCATTGAAAATATCGCTATTGTCACCCAACCATAGGTCGAAGCCACCCTCCGAGCACCTTAACCTTGATAGAGAATCACTCTGGAAGCAAACCCTAGGTTAGATAGCCAAACAAATGATAGCACACCTTTCCCCAAGGATAACACACCAACAAGAGCTGATCATATAGTCCAAACCCTAACCAAGAGATACTCCAAGACAAACGTGATCTGCTAGCTGTAGCAGCTGCAATTGCAACTCTCCTCAAAACTGCGCACAAAACAGGGCACTGCAGTGCGCACACGTGTCGCTCTGCAATTCTAAGACTGCCTGCCAGAATGAAGACTGGCCTCCTGTATTTATAGTAATTATGGCTAAATACCTGGGCCGACTTTTCATTCTGGGTATCTGTCTGTTCAATATATATTATTTCTTCTAGCCGACTTCTTCTCTTGGAGGCTAATAACCTAATACAAGTTATCTTCTTGAGCCGACATGTTTTCTAGGGTTATTAGCCAACTCATTAGGGTTTCTTCTTGCTTCCCGGAGTATTCTATTCTCATCAGGTTTACACGTGGAGGTAAATACCTCCCGCAAATACCATAATATTAGCACTCCGTCCTAGCTAGGGAGGTATTACAGGTAATGGTCTTGAGCACAAACATACCATTCGCCCGGTAGCACCAACATAGTTGTATAGATTATCTCATGACTAGATCATGAGCACCATCATCAACATCAGTGTCATCGGCTGCATCATCTCTTGAAACCATACTCTATCTGAGTAATTAGACATGATGTTGGATAAGTCACTCACACCAGAGAGTGACACAAGATCCATTCTTCTAATCTGGACATATGTCTTATAAAAATAAATGTCCTGAACCATTTTCGTATGGGAAATCTCTGTCCATTGATCATCCATCTAGATGATAATCATTTTCAACACTGCTGATAGTCTTCAAGGCAATCAGAACAAT
>SNQJ01S0031347.1:13318-47614 GCA_010110895.2 Picea sitchensis
GAAAAGCTTTGATTCAATTCCATGGTTGTGTTATTCTCTGTGTATTGATGAAATTATGCTCGTGAATGTTTGCTTCTTGTCATACATTTGCTTTTATATGTTGTGTATCTGATTTCATGGTTGAATTGAAGTCTGTGAGAACAAAGATTTAGTTTCAATTATTTCTCTATCTTGAACCTGAGAATTCCTGCAAGGAGTGCAGTCGAATCGTCCGCAAGGAGTGTGTTGACAGGCGGGTTCAGATAGAGGTAACTTTTGTTCTAAGTTCTCAGAAGTGCATATTTGGCACTAGAGCCATGCAAGGCGTGCGCAGGCTAGATGAATACTCGGAGTTGCGATTCTGAGCAAAGGGATTAAATATTTATGTTGCAGGAGTGCGCAGGATCGAAGGCTTCAACACTTAGTCGTGTTTGAAGATTTTCCGCAAGGAGTGCATGCAAGGAGTTTCCTGAAGGAACTCGAAAGCTGGGAGAAAATCTCAGGAAGGATAGACCTTCGAGTTCATCGAAGGACCCGTGAGAAAGTTGTGCCTTTAAGGTCGCAAGGAACGTCGCAGGCTTGCGCGCAAGGTGACGAGTTCTGTGGAAGAACAGCTCGTCGTTTCGTGGATTAGGCAAGGAAGAAACGGACGGACAATTTTCTCCAAGGAGATTTTTCGAAGCTCCGAGGGCCATTGGATCTTGTGGAAGTGCAAGAAGACTACAGTGCAGGAGCGGAAGAAGGTTCGAGGTTCGGGGAAGTAGGAGTCGTCAATCGGGGTCACGAGGAGCGTGGGTTCTACTCGTGGATCGGCATATCGGGAGTTCGTGAGGTAAGACTCCAATTTTTATGTAACGAAAGTCACGAAAGTGTGAGAAGTGACATTCCGACAGCCACGTAAGTCATGTGGGCCACAGGTGGTAGTGAAAGACAGGTGGCATAAAGTATTGGAAGTTCGGCGTCTCGGGTATCAGGAGTCGATAGGGAAATTAATTGACCTCGCGAGTGGCGAAGTCGCGAGGTAGCGATATTTCGGTTATTGGTGCCTCGGGTTTCGTAAGTCAAGTAGGAGTCATTTAATCTCACGAGAAGTGAATTCGCGAGGGAGCGAGGTCGCGAGATCGGCATTTCGACGCGTCGCGTATCGGCGGTTGGAACCTTAAGTGTTGGCCGTCGCAAATCGCGAAGTCGCGATAGAGAGAAGTCCCGACAGAGGAGGAAGAAAGTCAGTGGTTGACTGACGCATCGGGTCTCAGAGTTTTGAAGACCTAGAGAATTGGTAGTAAATTCACGAAGCGCGAAGTTCCGATCCTCCGAGTGCAGGAAAGGGGATCGAGGAAGGAAGAATCTGTGGGTAGACATTCCGATAAGGGAATAGAATAACATTTACGTTCTTCAGGCCGAGAGAGGAAGGAAGGTCCTAGAGGAGGCGAGCGTGCTCCAAGGAGTGCGATTGCCATCAAAATCACATGTGTCTTCATAGATACTGGTTTGTTACTTACCAGTATATAGATGATGGAATTGTTTACTTGAGAAATGATATATCATGTAAAGTTGTGGGAATTGGTATCATTCAAATTAAGATGTTTGATGGAACTGTTAAAATACTAACTAATGTGAGACATGTACCTAAGCTTAGGAAGAACCTAATTTCTTTGGGAGTCTTAGAAACTGGAGGATATAAGAGTATTGTTCAAGGTGGAGTTATGAAGGTCTACAAAGGAAACCTCTGATCATGAAGGAAAATAAGGTTGGAAACATGTTTCTATTAGAAGGAAGAACTGAGTGAGATCATGCGAGAACAGTATCCGAGAAGGAAAGTGATTTTGTTCAACTGTGCCATCAACGGTTGGGACATATGGGCAAACAAGGATTGAAGGTATTATTCGATTGCAAGTTACGTCCTAGTCTAAAGTCTTTAAAGTTAGATTTATGCAAGCATTGTATCTATCGAAAACAGAATAGACAAAAATTTAAAACTGGTAGGAACACCAGTGAAGGAATCCTTGATTATATCCATTATGTTGTTTGGGGGCTATCCCCTACCATTTCATATGGAGGATCATCATATTTTTTTACTTTTATAGATGATTTCTCTAGAAAGGTATAGATCTATATGTTGAAAAGAAAGGCTGATGTATTTACTATTTTCAAGCAGTTTAGAGCTTTGGTAGAAAAGATCACTGGTAGGCCCATTAAATTTTTAAGAACTGATGATGGTGGTGAATTTATGTCAATGGAATTTGAGAACTATTGCAAGTCGTTTGGGATTGATAGGCATAAAACTACTTCCTATACTCCTCAGCAAAATGGAGTTGTTGAACGCATGAACAAGACTCTTCTATAGAGAGCAAGGAGTATGCTAAGTAATGCCAACTTGCAGTAGGAACTGTGGGCAGAAGAAGTAACTACAACTTATTATTCGATAACTTGATCACCATCAAAAACAATAGAGTGCAAGATTCCTGAAGAGGTATGGAAAGGTCACCCTTGTAATTATTCTAATCTTAAAGTTTTTGGTTGTGAAGCCTATTGTTCCAGAGTCTGTACTTAAGGATTAGAAAGTATAGTGTCTAGGCATCCGAAAGTGAGTAAAGGATGAAGAAAGGAGAAAGTATCAACCTTCGGGAAAGGAAGCTAAGGTTGATTTCCAGGTTGTCATTGTCTAGCCTCCAACTGTTCCTGGATGTTTATGCCTCGCTCAATATCATATGAAAGAGAACTATCTGATTTAATCTTAAAGACAAATTACAAACCAAAGTCCCTTTCCCATAACTTTGTTATCTATTAAATAATTGGTGTGTGTGGAAATGTGAGAAAAACATAAAGCTATTTATAATACGAGGCCCCTATCAAGGGAGAATCTCACCCTGTAAACAAGAGAAGAAAAAGGTAAGCAAAAATCTGACGAATGTATAAAATATGAAAATCTAAAGAATCCACAGGTCTTGTACCTGCTAATAGCTGATACAGAGGAAAAATTGTAAACTATATAGACAATTAAAATTAATCACCACAGTAGAGGTTTTACTAAATTGCAGTGAAACATTCATCAAACATATATGTGCGAATTGAAGTTTGAACATGAAATCAGAGAGGAAACAAACTCATAACATGGTCTTGACGGAATCAGGAGTCTTCGGATTTGCTTTGTATTAATATTCAAAGGATAGAGTCTCTATTACAATCGACCAAAATAGGTCCAGCCCTTGTTCTTTCTACAAAATGTATATTTATACAAATTTCTATAGTCTGGAATCTCAATCGTTCCATAGGTTTTCAGTTACAACAAAGGAGATTAAACGTTTCAATTCTTTTTTTCTATCCTTATTTGGTACCGGAAACCTGCCTCTTCGCATGCTCCGTGCAAATGACGCATTTCTCCACCAGCTGGGATATCAACTTAGAAGTTTTTGCTTGATTGTTGGCCTTGAAAGTGTAACAATCCTTCACCAATTGTGGCAAATTTCCTTCCACCTGTTGGCCTTTGGCGCTAATAGAACATAATTGTACACTTGGTTTAATTAGCCATTTATCTACTTGGACTATATCCGCCTAGGTTATTTGTGATATTTCAGCCAATTCTCTTTCTTCATTTTCCTTGATCTTTAGCAGATGCTTGGTTGTATTGATCTGGCCCAGTACTTCAGTGTTGCTTTCATCATCGGAACCCAACCAACTCCCATCTAGAAAACCGAAGGTTTCTTCACAAGATTTTCTTACCTCTTTAGCTTTTTTTCTACCTTTGGATATGCTTCGCTCCCATTCTTTCAACAAGATGTTACCTCAGGTCTGCTCTGAGATAGAAAACCTGGGACTACTTCCTATTTCCCTTCTCATCGTGGCTATAATAATCTTTTGGAAAGCAACCTGAGCTGCCCTAGCATCTTTTTCTCTGAGAGTGAGGTTTTCCAATACTCGATCAAGGAGTTGGCAGTTGTTTTGAATCGTTTCCACCTTAGCAAGTAAACCTTGTTGAGCTGCCGACACTCTTTTTCTGATCTCTATAACTTGGGATTGAAATATCCCGATATCAATTAACTAGCTTTCGACAAAGACTAACTTGGCTTGTAGCTGCTCTATCAATTCTCCTTGTTGTCCTATCTATATCTGATTTGTTTGAACCATCAGTTGTGTCTGTTCGAGATCAAATTTGAGTTGCTCGATTTACTTTTGATCAGCTACTCTGGCTTGTTCTAAACCTGTATTCGCCTGATCTTTGGCAACAGCCTCTGTTGTAGCTAGTTTAGCCTCTAATGTTTTGATCAAACGATTTTTTCACTTCAACTGATCCTTTAGGGTCTTGACTAAATATTGGTTAGCTGTAGCAAAAGCCCCCAATGTTCCTGCTATTTGAGTTGCAAATTCCTCCTTTTTCATAGCTCTCCCATCAGTCAAAATTTTAAATTTCTTTGATACTGTACCCGCCTCTTGGTAAAGTTCTTGTTTTACGACAGCCTTTCTCTTCTTATCAAAGAATAATTCACTCAGAGGTAGCTCTTCCATTGTTATGGGCGTTAATTCTTCGTCGAAAACCCAACCTGCGTATAGGACCCCCTTCATGGACTGTAGGGGGGTAATAGAAACTATGGGATTACAGACCTGCTTAGACGATTTCCCTAGAGTAACAACCGAGGTTGGCTCACTTGGAGGGTTGGAAGTCTCGGCTTCCTGTTTCAGGCCCCTAGTTTTATCTTTCTTATCTTGGTGTTCTTCTTGGCCGGGTGATAAATCTTTGGAGCCTTCGGCTTCTGTTTGTTGCACCTCTAAGGTCGTTGGATTCTCACCCCGTAACACTGGGGGAAGGAAACTCCACTGATGTTCTTGGAATTTGAAAACATCGACCCTATCTTCGGGCGACAGGGCTTGTATCTGAGCCAAAACCTCGGCATAAGATGTCGTGCCTCAGAAAATGTCATCATGAGGTGAATTCTCGTGCTCAAATCTTTTAAGGCCACAACCAGCCAAGTGATTACTCATGACCCTGTGTGGGTCATGTTTCTTGAATTCAATGTGAACCAATTTAATATCTTCCAAGGTTGTTGCCTCAACCTTTGCATGCCCAAAATCTAATAAAGAATAGGTATTCAAATGAATAGGGAAAGGTGGCCATACCTTCTTCGAATATCCTTTAAGCTCTTTTCTTACACCACCAATCACGGTTTGCCTAGCTATCTCATGATAAGCCAGTCTATCAAGTATAAACAATGGTAGAGCATGTGGAGGGACAGAAACGTTGAAAACCCTGATGTATGAGAATTCTTCCTCCACATACCAGTCGTCCACACTGCTCGAATTGGCTGCAATGCTATCTAAGATCTTGGGCGATGGATTACCGAAGATGATGACATGCATCGGTACCATTACACAATTGAAAATTTCATATATAAAATCTGAGGCCTTATCCTCCCAAAGCTTTGAATGGTAGACATGGATAGGATCAACATGCGATGGAGCCCAGCTCCAGCTCATTAAGGGAAAAGGCATCATGAAACACACGGAGTCTATGATGTATGTGGACATAAAAAATGAAGCGGCCTTCCCACTCGCCCTCTACGTCTGATACTCTGTAATTTGGTTGCTCAGACTGTCCGACAACATCTTGGCCTAGTCGAAAGAACAGCCTTCGGAAACTGTATGTATCAAATGCACCCACTGGAGAAAGAAATGTGTGGTGTCCTCCCTCCCATATAATCTGCAGGTCATCATCACTATGTATTTGAATTGTGGTTCCAAAGAAGAGATTGAATATACACCATTCTTTAACTTCGTGGAGTGTGAGACCCAATCCTTGATCAAATCAGATAAGATTTTGTCGTATTGCTCACATTCCTTATGTTTAAAATCCTCCAAAAACTCGGCATTGTATGTGAAGTTCGGCATGGATGACAATTTTTACATCTCCTGTAAGTGTTCTAGTCTAAAGGTCCCAATAGTGACCTTCTGCTCGTTGATCATGGTTCTGGTCGGGATATCTACATGTTCTAGAACCCATCAGATCATGTCATAGTAAGGAAGAATACATGGCCTAGCCACTACTTTATGCATTTTTGCTTGGACGACAATCTTGTATTTGGTGGCCAAGTCGTCCTTCTCATTATCACTGGAATCATCTGAACAGTTCACCAACTCAGACTGCAGAACCTCGAAGATGTATGACCAGGTTCTGATAGAATCAATGCTTCATGGTGAAGTATCAGAAACATTATCAGAGCCTTGTCCTGAAATCTCAACACTTGCCTTGGACGCTTTTCGTGGGGCCATGACAGAGGATTATGACTTAGATCTCCTGCAATAAAAATGTGTATACATACAGAAATTATCTTGTTGAGAAAAGCTTCTCTGTGCATAATAGAAATGAGCTTTATGAACAAAACAGAAAGAAAAAGATCTATATCTTCGACCATTTAAAACCTTGACGTTCTTATGAACAGAACGGTCAAATCATTTTTAGAGATAAATTTAGCAATAAAAACCATATCCTTACTTGTCGCTTCGCCTCGTTTCCCATTAATGTCATAAATTTCGACGGTTCGTGACACAAGTTGGCGCAAGGAAAATTTAAATTTACCTCGTAGACTGTGCATATTATTACTTGTATTAAACACTGATTAAGATGGTTAGTTTCTTTAATCAACCTTTCGGTGTTCTCTGTATCGAGAGTTTTCACTCTAACCTTTCGAGCCCCTAAAACCCGAGATCACAATGATTAGATCTAGTTAAGCCAGAAATTAAACTGGATTAAGTGTTTAATTAATCATGTTTTTATTAATATCGCAACTTCGCGACTTGGGGCTTCGAAGGTATAGTTTCCGGGAGGAGCGTATGTCGAGTCGCAGAATCCCGAGATCACGATGATGTGATCTATTTAAACCAGAAGGTAAACTGGATTAAGTGTTTTAATTAATTAATATTTAAGCAATATCACGACTTCACAACTCGGGGCTTCGAAGGTATAGTTTCCGGGAGGAGCGTATGCCAAGTCGTGAAATCCTGACAGATTTTAACCATGGTCAAAAAACTAATCACCCCTGACACTAACCCAGGTTACTTATGTAAAAGTCTCACGGCTTTGCCTATCGGAGTTATGACGGTAATTTGTTTGGAGAGAGTGAACGCCAAGACGCGAAAGCCCGACAACACTTGACTGGGGTTTGAGGAATTTTACTCTCAGATTTAACCTGAGGTAATCTTTTAAAAACTTTTCGCGACTTCGCACATCAGGGCTTGTAAATCGTGTGATTTGTAACTCCCTAAGTGCGATATCCTAAGGTACAAAAAGTAAAAAATCTCGTTTAATGATCAAAAGTGGTGACTTATGAAACATAACATCCTTCGCTATTTCGCATGTCGGGACTACTAAAATTTTTTGTTGGTAAATGTCACGAAGCAAAAGAGAACTTAAAGACAAACATTTGACTTTAAAAAAATATATTTAAACCAGTTAAAAAAGGTGGCTCCAACATAGGCTCCAACTAGGGATCCCATCTTCCTGCAAGATGGGAAGAATAGCAGACCATGTGCATGTATTGGGTAAATGGAGTCAATGGCTTTATTCCAGCAAAATTGTTCCTAGGAAAAGGATACAGAGGGAAAAAGAGATTTTGTCTTTTACTTGTGGAAAGCTTTGCAAAAATCAAATACATTTCACACTCAGTTGCAGTCCCTTTCACGACTTTCTCTTTCTCTTTACTGAATTTAGGTCTGCATTAAGACAATCAAGACAGTCCTAGGAAATCCAACAGATCTTGTGGATTTTGGTTTGCATCAAACGAAGTTTATTACATGTTTTTAATTAGGGAGCCCTGTCTAAACTTAGGATGTAGATCCGGTTTTGAGAGAGTTGATTACCAGAGTAGAGTGAGATTCATGTATAACAGCCTTACAGATATCTCATATATTGCTTCACTGTCAGCGAGCCTGTTCAGTACCCCGATGAAGTTATCTGGCCCTTTTGTTGAATTTCCTTTCACCACTTCGGAATATATTTATGCATTTAAATGATGAGATGAGGGCAATCATTTATGAATTTCCTTTCATCGTCTTTTCGGACTAGATGGACAATTAAATATGACTTTCCTTTCACCATATGTCTTATAATTTACTTTTTAGAACACGAAGTGGGGGAAATCAGTTTGTATGAGGGGTGATATCTGCGTAATATTTTTCAATGGAGGTCTGTCAACTTACTTTGATTACTCGGTACCAACCCTCCCTTAACTTTCACCACACCTTAGCCAGCAGGGAAAAAGGGGGAAAAATTATTTCTAGGGGTCTTCCTTCGAGCAAGCCTCAATATTTCGAAACTATTGAAAAACCTAGAATAGTCAGGATCAACCTATGCATCACTTTGTTTAGTAAGAGACTAAGGAGTTGTGAAGACCAGCTTACTTTCCAAAATCTACTTTGCAGCTTTCAAAGTTAAAATATAATCTCTTCTTCCCATGTATGCAAACTTGGAAAGATGCTTGGCTTTTCAAGAAGGTAAATCTGAAAACAAAAAAAAAGGTGACGGATAGAGATCTGTAACTTGAAAGACAAGGGTCAACAATTAAAACTAACTCTTGAAATCCCTTTTCGGAGAGGCTTTATTTTCTCTTCTTATTTTAACTATCTCCTATCTTTATTCTAGGTGAAAATTCTTAGGACCCAGAGCGAGTAGTTGTTCTTTTAATAACCATTCAAGCAAAAACGTTATATTCATGAGACCATTGCGGTGTTTTGAAAATATTTGTTAGAAACATAAAATTCTTAGGAATTCATACCTTTACCTTATTATTTTATAATAACAGAAAACCTTTTCTATCACCTATTTTGGCGATTTTATTTTCCGATATATGACCTTTTGTTTACCCCTTTCGCTTGTTTGGGATGCAAACCGGAATCCGTCTAGATTTTCTAATAGGAACAAATTCTTTCCTTCGGGAGCTGTGACTCTGAATGGTCCATACCAAATATGATCAAATTTACCATGTTTCGCTGAGTCTTCCTTCCTAGCATCCCATCTCAAGACCAAATCGCTTGGGAGAAACTCTTTGTCTTTTGCCTTACAGTCAAATAACGTTTTCATGTCATCTTGGTATTTCTACAACCTTTTGTCTACTTTGAACCTGTGTTGTTGCACTTCAATTAGCTGATTTATCCTTCTGGTGATATGATTTGGTTCTTCTTTCTCATCTTGCCATAATTTCATCATGGGGAGTGCTAGATTTATCATTAATACCACGTTGGTCCCATACACCATTTGGAAAGGCGAGGTGCCGATAGATTTTTTCATGCCTATCCAATTCGCCCATAAGGCATATTTCAAATGCACATGCCAAGATTTTTTATTATCGTCCAACACTTTCTTAATAACATTTATCACACTCTTGTTTGAAGACTCGGCTAGTCCATTTCCTTGGGGATAATAAGTCGTGGAATGACCGAGTTCGATATTGTATTTCTGGCAAAAGCTGATCATAGCCATAGATTTGAAATCCTGGGCGTTATCTGTGACTATTTTTCGAGGGCAGTCGAATCTAGACAAAATGTTGTCTTCCAGGAAGTCTATTACCACCGAATTAGATGCCCTTCTAGTTGGGATAGCCTCCACCCATTTAGTGAAATAATCTGTGGCAGTCAAGATCCATTTGTGTTGAGCACTAGAATGGGGGTTATTTTCGCCTATAAAATCTGCTCCCCATTGCTGGAAAGGGGCTTCCGCTTTGACCAGAACCAATGGTAGCGCTTGGAGTTTATGCTTACCTGCAAACAGTTGGCACGGGTTACAGGCTCTGACTTTGGCATTTACGTCTGAGAAAAGTTTTGGCCAATAATACCCTGCCCTCAGGATCTTATAAGTTGTCGCCCTCCAAGCGTGGTGTCCCCCATAGACTCCTTCATGAAATTTTCTTATCACCCTCTCCATTTCTGATTCGACTAAACAGACCAACAGGAAACCTAGTGGGTCCTTCCAATACAATTAATTTTCGGATATCCAGTATTTGACCGCATGTAATTTTAGTGTTCTGGCTTTGGATGGGGATAAATCACTTGGGCATTTCAATGTCATTAGGTGTGACACTGTGTTTTTGTAACAGTCTGATGAGACAAACTTCTCTTCGATTCTGATTGCGCTTGTTGGCTCATCAAACTCGTTCATGTCCACACCTTCTTCATATCCCTATAGGCCATTTATACTGAGAGCTCTGAAATTTGATTCTACTAAGAGTTTGTCCAAACCTTGTCCTTTTACCAATTTCATTGGTTTTATCTCCAAGTCGAATTCTTGAATTTTGGCAAGTCAATGTCCCCTTTTTCCATCATTGTCGGATTGAACCAAAATATCCTTTACAGAACTGGTAGGTACATACGTGATTATCTTGGAATGCAGCACATAAGTTCTGAATGCTTTCAATGCCTTCACCATAGCATACGCTTGCTTTTCCATTATATCGTATTTAAGTTCTGCGTCTCTGAGACTCTTGCTAAAAAAGGCTATCAGTTGTTCGAAACCTTCTTCATTTTTCTGGAGGAGTACCACGGTGATTGTGTGTTTGGAGGCGAATGAGAAAATAAGAAAAAAATTTAGATAATCAGGGCTTGTCAGTACAGGTGCCTCGCTTATGACTTTCTTGATGTGTGCAAACGCCGCTTTGGCTTCTACTATCCATTTCACTTCGCTGTTTTTCTTTAGCATATCTGTGATCAATTTCACGATTTCAGCAAAGTTCGGAATAAATCTCCTCAAAAAAATTATTTTTCCTAAGAATGACTGAATTTCCTTTACATTCCTAGGAATATTTATAGTATCTATAGCCTCGACTCTTTTAGGATCGATTTTAATACCGTCTCGAGACACAATATGACCCAAGAGTTTACCTTCTTGCATGGCGAAGTGGGACTTTTTGGGATTCAAAGACAAACCAAACTTACAACATTTCTCAAACGTCTGCTTGAGATGCACCAGATGATATTCATCATATTTAGAAAAAACAGTTAGATCATCAAGATAAATGACCACAAATTTATCCCTTTCGCCGATGAAAGTAATGTCCATAGCATGTTGGAAAGAAGTGCCTACATTCATTAGAACAAAAGGCATTTTATCATACATAAAAGTACCCCAAGGGATAGTGAAAGTTCTTTTCTCTTTATCTAGTTCACTTACAGCAATTTGATTATACCCAGAGAACCCATCGATCATCAACATTTTGTTTGCCCAAACTACCTTTTCTAAAACATGATCCATTTTGGGTAGAGGGTAGTTGTCTTTGAGGGATGACTTATTTAGATTCCTAAAATCGACACACAGTCTAATCTCCCCACTCTTCTTTCTGACCGGGACCAAGTTTTCTACCCAATCGGAATATCTCAGAGGTATTATTATTTTTGCATCCAAAATCTTTTTAACTTCCTTTTCAACCACAGGCAATAAAATAGGGTTGATCTGTCTGAGTTTTTTTCGAAAGGGTTTGACACCAGGTTTTAGAGGTATCTTGTGTTCGATTACAGTGGTGTCGTAGGTTCTCAGCTCTTCGTAAGACCAAGCGAAAACATCTTTATATTTTCTGAGCAAGTCTTTATATTTTCTTTTTACCTCAGGAGGGAGGTACTTTGATATTTTTACCATTCTAGGTTCTTCTTTGGTCCTTACATCGCAGTCTTCAACCTCCTTTGGTTGGGGTTGTAGGGTGGATTTCAAGGGTATGTCATTTTGATCGAATAGTCTTTCCAGGGGGATCATTCCTTTCGGAATATGATTGTTCTTTAGAACTAGCATGCGATGGTTTTCAATCTTTTCCTGGAAATATTAAGGATCCTCTCCTTCTTGCATGATCCATATGTGATCATTTTGATTCTCTTGATCAATGTGAGTTTCAGAGAAGTCGCCCACTACTTCGAGGAATTTTCTAATCTGTTCATCATCCTCAAAAACCTGCCAGTGTTGTATGTTGTTCGGGATGGATGGTATGTGCCTTACCTCTATGTGGTATTTTAATTTAAAAGCTATAGGGGGAGAAAACGTCGAGGCTGCCTTGGCTAACGAATCGGCCTGCAAATTTTCGGTGCATGGGATGAAGTGGATATTTACATATGAGAAGAAATTTTCCATTAGATCCCAAGCACAATTTTTGTACGATCTCAATCTCAGGTGCTTGGCCTGGTATTGTCGATTTATCTATTTGACTATCAACTCTGCGTCTCCATATACTTCCAGGTTATTTATGTTCATCTTCTTGGCAGCTTCCAATCCTAATATTAAGGCTTCATACTCACATACATTGTTGGTGTAGTCTATATCCCATTGAATCTTGTAAGAGAAAGGGACAACAAATTTATTTTTAGGTGCCACAAAAAGTACCCCTGCACCTGCTCCTTCACATGATAGGGCACCATCAAAAAACATTTTCCAAATCCCAGTACTATGCATATTTTCTGATTCTTTCTCATCTATGTAATTTTCTTCTATGCAGCTATCTATACCATCATCAAAAGACAAAATACAATTTCCTAGATCTTGATTAGCAATGCAAACTAGGAAAATTGTTAGGATTCTGAGGATCACTCACTGTATAGGCTAACCTCGTTTCCCTATATAACCGAGTAAGTTGTCCACCAAACACAGGAATTGTGGCGTAAGTCATGTCCAGTTGGAGGGACCCCCCAAGTTTGGCTCCCCACGACCTTGATAGCAGTAAGCCATACTTTGGGGGGATATCAGTAATAACTACATCCATCAAGATGCTTTTGACTGGGACCTGTGCAAGAAGATGCTCCAAAGTTTTCCAGGTCATTTCCTCCTATAAATTTTTTGTTTTTTAAAGGGGTTTGAATTTTTTTAATCTTCATTTTTAGTCTGTATTTGTTGATTTTGAAGATTGGGGTTTCTCCTGAATTCCATTTTAACGAAAGGATCGACCTTAGATTGATCCAGTTCCATCCTAGAAATTTTATTTGACAATTCCTTAATTATCCTAGCCATATCATCCATTTTGTCATTTGTGGATCTATTAGACCCTGAGGGTCCGGCTTGTTCCCTGAAACGTCTGGTTTCTCGGTTTCTTGTTTCTACCTTAGCTTTCAACTTGCCAGAAGACATCATGTTAGATTCGATTTCCACAGCATCATCCTACATTTGGGTTAAGGTAGCCCCTCTTCTTTCTCTTAAGAGAAGAGAAAAATCAGGTTCGAAAGCTCCTGTGAAGGTTACCTTGGCTACAGGTTGGGATGGTTTAACTTCGACTGGGATCTTATTATATAGCTTGTTAAATCTTTGAATAAATTCCATAACTGTTTCTGAATTCTTTTTCTTTAAAGATCCGAACTCGGTCAAATAATACAAGTGGTCTTTCCTTTCGCCCCATTGCCTAAGGAAGGCGTCTTCTAGAGAATCGTAGGATAATATCAATCCTGCGGGTATGATTTGGAACCAGGTTCATACTTGTCCTTCGAAAGTTTGAACAAACAACCTCGAATACATGTCTTCGTGTTCGATACCTAGGATATCCATGAACTGATCAAAGAAGTTTATATGTTTGACTGCGGTCAAGTCTCCTTCTCCTGTAAACTTTTGTAAGTTTTTTATATAATTTTCAGGAAGGTCATGAAGAGGGACAGGTAGAACCAAAGGCACATATCTTGCAGCCACTTTAGCGAAAACTCTGGGAGGGGGGAGAGGCCCTTGGCCTCCTACTCCTCCTCCTAGAACCCCACCACCTCCTAAAACACCTCCACCTCCAAAAACCCCTCCACCTCCTCCTCCGGCAGCTACCATCGGTACTATTGGATAGGGAAATGGTGTATTGTATAGAGGGTTCTGGAACACTAAAAGCGAATCTTTAGCTTCTTCGTGAGATAAGAAAACCAAAGATGGGTGATAAGGGATGCGAGGACTTGGCTCTTCAAACTTGCAAGAAATGTAATCAGGGGAACCCGTGGGTGTAGAATCTAAGCGTATGGTATACTCTTCGAGACTTGGCGAGGTTGTGAAATCTAAATGAAGAATCAGTGGGATATCGACCGTTGATAAATTCACTATGGGGTTTTTACCTTTGTATACGTTAGAGGTTGTCGGATGGGTTTCACTTTTAGTCTCAGAGAGAGCTAAGGTTGGATTAATGGTTTCAAGTGGAGAACTGTGCGAAGTTGAAGGTTCAGAAGAACTCTTGGTCTTGGGTTGCAGGTACTTAAGCTGGTAGACTGCAGTAGTTGGCTTGAGAGAACCTCTCGCTTTCAAAAAAAATTCGGGATCAGAAATAGGCGTGGTTTGTTTGCCCTCTGGGTTTCGTCTGGTATTCCTTCGACCAAATGCCGGCTTATTTAAACATGGAGTCGCCAAGTGAAAGATAAGAAAATCCTTTAAAGGGTGTTCACTCTTTGTTCACTATCAAAGGGTGAAACTTGCAAAAATGTCATTCTCCCAGGGAAAAGGTTTTGTAACTCTGTCTCTGGCAATGGCGCCAAAAAGATGTTGTTCTAGAGTCTGTACTTAAGGCTTAGAAAGTACAGTGTTTAGGAATCCGAAAGTGAGTAAAGGATGAAGAAATGGGAAAGCATCAACCTTCGAGAAAGGAAGCTAAGGTTGATTTCCAGGTTGTCGTTGTCTAGCCTCCAACTGTTCCTAGATGTTTATGTCCCATTAAATAGCGGCCCATGAATGTTCAAGTTCTACCTGGGTAGTGGTTGTCTTAAGGATAGTATTGAAAAGATTCAGAGCGATATGTGTTTGGTCCAATAAATCGGGTTCAATGTTAGACTATCTTATGACGCAAGGCGACTACCGGCTCCTCTGATAACTCCTCACCTCGCTCACCAGGACCTCCTCACTCTCGGCCCGAAGAACACGAATGTCCTTCTATTCCCTTATCGGAATATTTACCCACAGTTCTTCTCCGCGATCCTCTTGCTTGATTATCGGAGGATCGGAACTTCGCACTTCGCGAGTTCAATCGTTATGCATTATCTCCTCGGATCCCCAGGACCCGAGATATGTCAGTCAACGTTGACTTTCTTCCTCTGCTATCGGGACCTCCCTATATCGCGACTTCGCACTTTGCGACGATCAACACTTACGGTTCCAATCGTCGATATGCGATGTGCTGAGATGCCGGCCTCGCGACCTCGCTCTTTCACGTTCTCTCCCCTCGCGAGATAAATCTCTAAATCCTTCAACTCTCGAGATCCGATGTTCTGAGATCACCTGTCCCGTCACCTCGCTGTGATCTACGCTGTCTATGAAACCCCTCGGAACTCGAACCTCGCGATCTCGCGATCTATACGACCAATTCTCCAATCGCTTCCACGTGAACTCCGATACGTCCAAATCCACGAATAGAGTCAAGCTCTCTTTGACTCCGATCGACGCCCTACTCTCCCGGACTTCGAACTTCTTCCGCCTGCCCTGTAGACTTCGCGTTCACTTTCCTCCGTATGCAATCCCAGAACAAGAAGTGTCTCTCCACGAGACTCGTGTGCCAACCTGCTCGATGAACTCCTTCGATGAATCCAAAGGCTTATCTCTCCTGATCTTCGCAACTTCAAATCCCTCAGGAAGAGCTCCCTGTGCGCATATTTTGCGACAAATCTTCAATCACGACTAAGTGATGAAGTCTTAGATCCTGCGCACTCCTGCAGTAGAAATCTTTCAGTCCCCTTGTTCAGAATCGCAACTCTGAGTCTTTCCCAGCCTGCGCACGCCTTGCATGGCTCCGATGCCAAACTTCACTTCTGAGAACTTAGAACAAAAGTTAACTCTACTTGAACCCTTCTGTCAACGCACTCCTTGCGGACGATTCGACTGCACTCCTTGCAGGAATTCGCTGGTTCAGGATAGAGAAACAATTGAAACTAACTCCTTGTTCTCCCAGACTTCATTTCAACCATGAAATCACATACACAGCATATCCAACCAAATGCATAATAAGAAGCAAACATTCATAAGCATAATATCAAACGATACACAGAGAGTAACACAACCATGGAATTGAATCGAAGCTTTCTTCTATTAATTCAATGTTTGTACATGGAGGTTCTTCATACACTTATCTGCTTGCTCTCTCTTCTGAATGCTTGATAATGTTACAATGTAAAAAGGAGGGTGTCTATATCCCGTTTCCCTCTCGAGATCTAAAGCTATCAAATCTAGAAATAAATGTTCTATCTACTTACATTAATTCTATTAAATGCCTCATCTACCTAAGGACGTGAGCTATCCTCTCAAGGTCCATTTACACTATACAAGTGCGCTTCATCAAATCAATACATTAATGTTTGTGCAACAATATCAAGGATTCAATTCAAAAAGAAATTTGCTAGCTTGTCCAGCTGTCTCTCGCTTTCGCGTTGGCTCGGTTGATGTGGGCGATGCTCCTGCATCATACTCCCTTGCTTGAAAATTTTCATGGGCTCCTGTCCATGAGCTCATGCACGGTGTGTCCATGCTTCTATATCACTACCTCATTTTCCCAGCTGGCATCCTCCACTGGGTGATTCTTCCACTTGACCAGATACTCAAAGTACTCTTTTCTTCTGGTCTTTTTACCTACTCGCTTGTCCAGTATGCATTCCATCTACGGTTTGTCTGCAACTGGTAATTGCTTCTGCCATTGGATCACTGGTTCCTTAGTTCCAGTTTCTTCTTCTCCAGCCCTGTATGGATATAAGTCTTCTACATTGAATATCGGAGATATTCCGATGCCATCCGGCAACTCAATTTCATATGCATTCTCTCCGAACTTTCTCAGGACTCTGCACGGCCCGATTTTTTTCATCTTGAGTTTATTGTATGTTCCCCTTGGGAACCTTTCTTTCCTCAAGTGGGCTAGAACCAAATCACCAACTTCAAACTGAAGTTGTCTCTTCCGCTGATCGGCTCTGCGCTTGTACTCCTGATTTGAGTCTTGCAATCGCTGCTTCACCTTACTATGAAGTTCTCTCATCGTTTCAGCGAATTCCTCTGCATTAGCACTACTAGTTGCAGCCTGTTCTGACTCCCTGAGTTCAGAAACTCCCCTCGATTGTGTTCCATACACAATCTGAAATGGACTTCTACCTGTACTCTGATTCACCAAATCGTTGTACGCGAACTCTTCCTGTGATAACACATTGTCCCAGTTGATGTGGTGTTCCGTCACCAAGCTCCTCAACAAATCTCCCAGACTTCTGTTGAACACCTCGGTCTGTCCGTCTGTCTGCAGATGATAAGCTATACTAAAAGCCAAATTAGTTCCCAGCTTCTTCCATAGCGTCCTCCAAAAATGACCTATGAATTTGGTATCCCTATCCGAGACTATGCTTCTCGGCAATCCATGAAGTCTAACAACCTCTTTGAAAAACAAGTTTGCGATGTGGGTCGCATCGTTGGTCTTCTGACACAGAATAAAATGTGCCATCTTCGAAAACCTATCTACCACCACAAATATGGAATCAACCCCTCTCTGCGTCCTCGGCAAACCCAATACAAAATCCATGCTTATCGCCTCCCATGGCCTCTCAGGTATGGGCAATGGCTGATAAAGACCTGCATTCTATTTTTGGCCCTTCGAATGCTGACAAATCCTGCATCTGTCAACAAATATTTTGACATCTACTCGCATGCCCGGCCAAAAATACGATTCGCTCAACTTTGCGAATGTTTTGTCATGACCAAAATGTCCTGCTAATCCTCCACTATGTTTTTCCTTCACCAAATTCTCCCTCATGGAGCAATTTGGAATACACAGTTGATTGCCTCTGAACAACAATCCTTCCTGGATCATGAAATCTATCCATGGGCTCCAATCTCTGAGAATTGGATTCTCAGCTGCTTCGTATGCCTCTCCGAAATCCGCATCACCTGTATACATATCTTTCATATTTTCAAAACCCAATGTCTTGACTCTGAACTCCTGCAACAGCAAACATTTCCTGCTCAAAGCATCAGCCACTTTGTTAGCAGTCCCTGAAATGTGTTTAATCACAAAC
Source organism: Picea sitchensis (assembly GCA_010110895.2). NCBI lineage: Eukaryota > Viridiplantae > Streptophyta > Pinopsida > Pinales > Pinaceae > Picea > Picea sitchensis. The sequence continues at coordinate 31,244 of SNQJ01S0031347.1, forward strand.
GTGAAATTTTTCATATACTCTACCCATTTTGCATGTTTCTGGTTCAACTTCTCCTGTTGACTCACAAACTGCAATGCATGATTATCGTTGTACAATACAAATTCTTTCGGGATCAAGTAATGCCTCCACTTCTTCAGTGCCTGTATGATGGCATAAAACTCTTTATCATACGTGGAGTATTTCAGCTTCGTGTCATCCATCTTCTTGCTGAAATATGCGACCGGCCTATCATCCTGACTTAAGACCGCTCCTATGGCATATCCGCTTGCATCACATTTCACCTGAAATGTCTTCTTGAAATTCGGAAACACCAATACTGGTTGCTCTGTTATCTTCCGCTTCAACAGATTGAAGATCTTCTCAGCCTCTGATGTCCAATGAAAAGACTTATGCCACTTCTTCACTGTGTCCATCATCGCGGCGCTAATTCCACTGAAATTCCTGATGAATTTTCTGTAGAAACTAGCCAAACCATGGAAACTCCTCACCTTGAAAACATTTCTCGGTGATGGCCAATTCTTAATCACTTCCACCTTTTCAGGATCCATCTTTAACACATTGGCCGAAACAACAAAACCCAAATAAATGAGCTCTGTCTTCATGAAGGAACATTTCTTCATGTTGACCAATAGCTTCTCCTACTGCAGTCTTCTCATCACAATGGCCAAATGTTTCAAATGTTCAGCCTTCGTTTTACTGTAGATCAATATATCATCCAGATANGACTACAAACTTCCCGATGAATTCCCGTAGGACTTCATTCATTAGCCTCATAAAAGTACTCGGCGTGTTTGTCAAGCCAAACGGCATGACCAGCCATTCATACAAACCTTCGTTTGTCTTGAATGTTTTCTTCCATTCATCACCTTCCCTCATGCGAATCTGATGATATCCACTTTTCAAGTCTACTTTTGAAAAATAATTTTCCCCACTCAGGCAATCCATCAGATCATCCATTCTCGGCAGTGGAAATCTGTACCTAATGGTTATCTTGTTGATCACCCTGGAATCTGTACACATTCTCCAACCTCCATCTTTCTTTGGACTTAGTACTGTCGGAACAGCACACGGACTCAGGCTCTCCCTAACCAGTCCTTTATCCAACAGCTCCTGTACCTGCCTCTTGACTTCCTCATTCTCCTGTGGTGTCAATCTGTACGCAACTTTATTCGGAAAACTTGCTCCAGGTATGAGGTCTATGTGATTACTCACACCCCTCATCGGTGGCAACGAACGAGGTAGTTCTTCCACGATGATATCAGCAAACTCTCCCAGCAGTTCCTGAATTTCGTCTGGTAAGTCATCCACTCTTGTGCTAGTCAGGACAATTCTCGGTTTCCTGATCACAAAGAATTGTGGATCTTCGTTCTTCTCCATCTCTATGAGAAGCTCCTTCCCACTCATGAGAAGTATGGTATTGCTTACTTCCGGTTTCACTTCTTTATCCTTTATCGGAAGCAACTTATGGACTCTCCCATTCTTCTCTAAAGTGTATGTCTTCATCCTCCCATCATGAACAACATTTCAGTCATATTGCCATGGTCTGCCCAGTAATACATGATAGACATCCATGGGAATAACATCACACAGAATCTTATCATGATAATTCCCAATTTTAAACTCAACTAAACACTGTTTAGTGACACTTACCCGGTGTCCTTTTTGTAGCCATGAGACTTTATATGGACTCGGGTGCTTAATCGTCTCCAGCTCTAACTTCTCCACCATCTCGGTTGAAACGAGATTGTCTGTGCTCCCACTGTCCACAATGACCTTGCATTTCCTGTCCTTGGCTGTGCAAGCCATTCGGAACAGTCTGCTCCTCTGTACTGAGCTTTCCACCTCCTTTTCAGGTGTCAAAAGAACCTTATGCATCCCAAGCGACCTTCCGCTGTCTGCATCTTCATTCTCAGCATCACGCCTCTACGCCTCAGTGATGTGAGCTTCCCCAATGTCCTTTTTCTTCTCTGGACACTCAAATGACTTGTGCCCATTTTTCCCACATGTAAAACATGTGATCACTCCTCCTCTTCCTCTACCTCGACCTCTAGTACAAGGAAGTGTGTTTGTATCAGCATAATCTCCTCGTTGATCATTCTGCTGTCCTCTCGGCTCAACGTACGGCTGCCTCTGCTGTGAGGTTCCACCTCTTTCAACCTTACCCTGAGGTTTCTTCCACTCCTCCTTGGGCTTCTAATATTTCTCCTGGGCAACTGCCTTGCCTCTGGGCTAACTTATGCCTCGCCCTCGCTGTCCCTGCTTACGGCTCAGCTTCTCCTCGGCTTTCAGAGCCATCTGGTATGCATCCTCAACTGTTCGGATGGTTAGCATGCTTAGCTCATCCTGAATGTCATACCTCAATCCATTCAGGTATCTGGCAACTTTCTCATCATCGCTCTCCCGATGACCTGCTCGGATGTTGAGCTTATAAAACTCTTCGGTGTACTCCTTCACCGTCATCAATTTTTGTCTCAGGTTCTGCATTCGCCTGAACAGTGTGATTTGGTAATCCCTGGGGATGAACTTCGCCTTCATCTTCGCGATCATTCAATCCCATCTTTTGATCTTTTGCTTGTCTTTGGACCGTCTATCTGCCTGTAGCTCATCCCACCATAAGGTTGCATGTCCTTTCAACTTAGTGACAGCATGTCTAACCTTCTTGTCCTCTTCGATATCCTCATAATCGAAGTAGGTGTCAAGAGCTCTGATCCAGTCCAGCAACTCTTCTGCGTCCAGGCTTCCTTCATAGACTGGGATGTCCATTTTGGTCTTAGAACTCATCCTGGAAATGGCTTTGATCAACCGCTCGGTTGATGCATCCTCTGATGCGACTTCTTCGGCATGTCCAGCTTCTTCTTCAACCTCGGAATCACTAAGATCCCCTGCACCAGCTCCGCGTCTTTGTGCAGTCTCCATCTCCTCAAGCCTTGCTTGGAGATCTCTCATCTGCCGCTCCATTTCTGGATTTCCTGTCGGCCTACCTCTTCTTCTCACCTCCCTATCTTCTGGGTCTGGTGATTGTCTTTCTCTTCTGGGTGGCATGATGAAATCTTATACTCCTTCTCTGCTACAGAAAGCAAATAAATCCCACTCTGATACCACTCTGACGCAAGGCGACTACCGGCTCCTCCGATAACTCCTCGCCTCGCTCACCAGGACCTCCTCACTCTCGGCCCGAAGAACACGAATGTCCTTCTATTCCCTTATCAGAATATTTACCCACAGTTCTTCTCCGCGATCCTCTTTCTTGATTATCGGAGGATCGGAACTTCGCACTTCACGAGTTCAACCGTTATGCATTATCTCCTCAGATCCCCGAGACCCGAGATATGTCAGTCAACGCTGACTTTCTTCCTCAGAGGAACCCACTGGAGAAAGAAATGTGTGGTGTCCTCCCTCCCATATAATATTCAGGTCATCACCACTATGTATTTGAATTGTGGTTCCAAAGAAGAGATTGAATAGACACCATTATTGTCCGCCCTGAACTTCGCAGGGTGTGAGACCCAGTCCTTGATCAAATCAGATAAGCTTTTGTCATATTGCTCACATTCCTTCTGTTTAAAATCCTCCAGAAACTCAGCATTGTATGTGAATTTCGGCATGGATGACAATTTGTACATCTCCTGTAAGTGTTATGGTCTAAAGGTCCCAATAGTGATCTTCTTCTCGTTGATGATGGTTCTGGTCAGGATATCTACATGGTCTAGCGCCCATCGGATCATGTCATAGTAAGGAAGAAGACATGGCCTGGCCGCTACTTTATGCATTTCTGCTTGGACGACAATCTTATATTTGGTGGCCAAGCCATCCTTCTCATTATAACTGGAGTCATCTGAACAGTTCACCAACTTGGACTGCAGAACCTCGGAGATGTATGACCAGGTTCTGACAGAATCAACGCTTCGTGGTGAAGTATCAGAAACATTATCAGAGCCTTGTACTGAAATCTCAACACTTTCCTTGGACTCTTTTCGTGGGGCCATGACAGAGGATTGTGACTTATCTCTCCTGCAATAAAAATGTGTATACATACAGAAATCAGCTTGTTGAGAAAAGATTCTCTGCGCAAAATAGAAACGAGCTTTATGAACAGAACAAAAAGAAAAAGATCTATATCTTTGACCATTTAAAACCTCAACGTCCTTCTGAATAGAACGGTCAAATCATTTTTAGAGACAGATTTAGCAATAAAAACCATATCCTTACTTGTCGCTTCGCCTCATTTCCCATTAATGCCATAAATTTTGACGGTTCGTGACACAAGTTGGCGCAAGGAACATTTAAATTTACCTCGTAGACTGTGCATATTATTACTTGTATTAAACACTGATTAAGATGGTTAGTTTCTTTAATCAGGTTATCTTAAGCTTTAATCAACCTTTCGGCGTTCGCCGTATCGGGAGTTTTCACTCTAACCTTTCAAGCCCCTAAAACCTGAGATCATGATGATTAGATCTAGTTAAGCCAGAAAGTAAATCAGATTAAGTGTTTAATTAATCATGTTTTTATTAATATTGCGACTTCACAACTCGGGGCTTCGAAGGTATAGTTTCCGGGAAGAGCGTATGCCGAGTCACGAAATCCCGATATCGTGATGATGTGATCTATTTAAATGAAAAGGTAAACTAGATTAATTGTTTTAATTAATTAATATTTAAGCAATATCGCGACTTTGCGACTCGGGGCTTCGAAGGTATAGTTTCCGGGAGGAGCGTATGCCGAGTCACAAAATCCAGACAGATTTTAACCATGGTCAAAAAACTAATCACCCCTGACACTAAACCGGGTTACTTATGTAAAAGTCTCGCAGCTTCGCCTATCAGAGTTATGACGGTAATGTTCTTTGAGAGAGTGAACGTCGAGACACGAAATCCCGACAACACTTGACTAGGGTTTAAGGAATTTTACTCTCAGCTTTAACCTGAGGTAAGATTTTAAAAACTTTTCGCGACTTCGCACATCGGGGCTTGTAAATATTGTGACTTGTAACTCCTGAAGCACGATATCTCAAGGTACAAAAAGTAAAAAATCTTGTTTAACGATAAAAGGTGGTGACTTATGAAACATAACATCCTTCGCTATTTCGCATGTCGAGACTACTGAGATTTTTAGTTGGTAAATGTCACGAAGCAAAAGAGAACTTAAAGACCAACATTTGACTTTAAAAAAATACATTTAAACCAGTTAAAAAAGGTGGCTCCAACAAAGCCTATGCTCTAATTTTGAAACATCAACGTTCTAAATTAGATCCAAAATAAAAAAGGCTTATCTTTGTTGGATATGGTGATGGTATTAAGGGGTACAGGTTGTGGGATCCTACTTCCCACAAGATCACCATTAACAGAGATGTAATATTTGATGACTCATCTCTCATCAAATCAGATGTAGATGTTCAAATGAAATGGGAAGAAGTACCTAAGTATCAATAGATTCAGTTTGAAACCAGTTCAAATACAGATGAAAGTGAACATGAACAAGTTTCTGAAGATGTTCATGAAGAATTTCCTGCATAGGAAGACATGGTTGATGATAATAATCAAGAGAATGTGGATGAGCCACAAACTTCCTTAAGGAGGTCTACGTGGGTCAGAAATCCTTCAAGAAGGTATGACAATTTTGTTTCTTCAGTTTCCTTAAGCAATAATGATGAGGAACCTTCGTGCTATTAGGAAGTTGTTAAGGGTTCTAACAGTGATAAATGGAAAGAAGCAATGAAGGATGAAATGAAGGCATTAGAGAGGAACGCCACATGGGACTTGGTAGAACTTGCAAGAGAAAGAAAAAATGTAGGTTGCAAGTGGGTCTACAAGCTGAAGAAGGGTGTTGTTGATAAGGTGGAAAGGTACAAAGCAAGGTTGGTTGCGAAAGGATATTCTTTGAAAGAAGGCATTGACTTTCATGAGATTTTTTCACCAGTTTTTAAGATTTTTTCAATTCGAAGTGTGTTAGCATCGGTTTCTTTACTTGATTTGGAGTTGGAGTAGCTAGATGTTAAGACTTCTTTCTTACATGGAAATTTGGATGAGGAAATTTACATGGAACAACCTGAAGGGTTCATTCAGAATCGCAGCAAGAAATTTGTTTGCAGGCTCAAGAAATCATTGTATGGTCTGAGGCAGTCGCCTAGACAATGGTACAAGAAATTCGACTCTTTCATGGTGACACAAAATTATACAAGGAGTGAATATGATCATTGTGTCTAATTTAAGAAATTGAATAATGGCGTATTCATTATTTTAGTATTGTATGTTGATGATATTCTTTTAGCAAGAAAAAGCATAATTGAGATCAACAGGTTAAAGGTTCATATGGCTAGGACGTTCGATGTGAAAGATCTAGGGGAAACAAGGTAGATTTTGGGCATGGAGATATTCAGAGATAGGAGGAATGGTAAGATTTGGTTGTCACAACATAAGTATGCTGAGAAGATACTTTTTAGGTTTGTTATGAATGATGTGAAACCAGTTTTAGTCCTTTTGGCTTCCCATTTTAATCTTTCTTCAAGTTTATGTCCTGGTAGAAAAGAAGAAAAGGAATATATGTCTCGGATACCATATGCTAATGCAGTAGGAAGTCTAATGTATGTAATGGTTAGAACAAGGCCATAAATTTCACATGTAATTGGGGTTGTCAGCAGGTATATGGAAAATCCAGGTAAAGAGCACTGGGCAACAGTGAAATGGGTGCTTCGGTATCTAAGGGGCACAAGTGATTATTGTATCACTTATAACAGTGGTTGTGAATTAGTCTGTGGACATGTTGATTCTGATTTTGCAGGTGATTTGGACAAGAGAAGGTCGACTTCAGGGTATTTCTTTACTCTTGCAGGTGGAGATATTAGTTGGATGTCAAAGCTACAAAACATTGTTTCTTTATCCACTATAGAAGCAGAATGTGTAGTTGCTTCACATGCTTGCAAAGAGGCAATTTGGTTGAAATTTTTGTTTGGTGAGTTTGGAAGGATGCAGGACAAAGTAAAGTTACTTTGTGATAGTCAAAGTGTTATTCACTTGGCTAAGAATCCAGCCTACCACAGTAAAACAAAACATATACCTATCAAGTACCATTTGGTAAGATAGGTCATCGATGAATGTGGAGTCTCTCTTGGGAAAGTGCATACAAAAGAGAACTGTGAATACATGTTCACAAAACCAGTACTTTTAGAGAAGCAATGATGGTGCTTGGATTATCTTGGCTTACAGAAAAGGTGATGAACAAAAGGAAGGAGCAAGGTATCAAGTTAATTGTTGTCAAGATGGAGATTGTTGAATTTTGTGACAACAAATTCCTCCAAGGATGGATTTGGATCCTATTATTTTGCGTTGGTTGCAACTAAATAGACCAAGTTAGAATAAAGATATGAGTGCATTTATTAATTAGTTTCTTTTGTAAATGTATATAAATTCATGTAAGCCTGTAGAGGCATAAGGAGATGGGAGGATGTGAGAGAAGGATATGTGAGAGCTTGCAAGTCTATTGTATTATCCATGATCTAAATAATAAGACAACTGATACCTATGCTTGGTGGACATAGCCCAACATTTGGGTGAACCGCGTGAAATCTTTGTGTTTCATATCTATGTGATTATTGATTATCATATGTGAATTTTGTTTTTCACATTTGAAATTCTAACATGCTAATGAAGTTATGAGACATGTTTGTGGTTGTCTAGTAATTTGAGTTTGGAGATCCAAGGACTCTGAGGAGCTATTGAGGAAGATTGATGGGGTAAGTAGCCTATAATATTTCTAAATGATTAAGAAATTTTGATGAACACTATATTACATAGAGATCTAGACAAAAAATAAGATCCCATAATCAAAACCCAAACCATTGTGACAATATACAATAACTTTAATTATTTAAATAAATTGCTTAATTCAATTCTTATCATTTTATTTAAATATTTTAATTATTTAAATAAATTTGATTCTTATCATGGAAAGAATTAAAATTGTTGGAAAAAGTATCTTCATGTCTCCATCGATTTGTCAATCAGTCAATTTGTCAGTAGTTTTTCAGTCAACTGAATTGTCAGTCGATCAGTCTGTCTGACAATATGCAAATGTAAAGTTTCATGTTTACTCAAACTTAGTCTAAGTCAGTCGGAAAGCAGAGGAGTTATAAATGGTGTCGATATTTATCTTCTCGATCTTAGTTAAGTAGTTGAAGAGGCAGTTGTATTAATGGTATTTTTTAATGTTGATTCATTCTTACTTCTACAGGATGTCTCAGTCAAAGTCCATATAAGTCTGAGTATTTAGTTAGTTGAATAGAGAAGAAAGATGCAAATGATGCAGAGCAGAAGCAGAGAGGTAGAGTCGTGAAGAAGAACAACAACAACAAATGAGGAGTTGAATAATTCTGAGCACAAGCTCTATGTCTGTAAAGTCAGCATAAGTCATTTGAGTCGAAGCTCATCTTTGTTATTGTATTTTGTATTCACGCACTACACCGAAGTTATTAATATCAATTATTTTGTTTGTTGACAAAGTTCAGTCATATTTCTAATTTTATGTGCTAAGAATAACACGTTGTTATTCTACATCCATAAATCATTTCATTAAGTGTGTTTATTCACAGCATATTGCAAATCGTGAAGTCTATGCAATGCATGATAAGTTTTGAGAACTATGTCGTGAAGCATGTGTGGTGCGTAGTATTTGAAACTATGTTCTGTAGAGTAGTATGTGTGTGACCTTGATCCAAGATCTGGTATTATAGTAGGTTCTATCAGAACAATTTTATCAGAGAAGCAACTCTGTTGGAAAGGAAATATGGTTTCTACCTCAAATCTACAACCTCCCACTTTTAAAGGAAAGAATTATGAGACATGTTCCTTGACCATGAAGGCATTATTCCAAGTTCAATATGTATGGGAGATAGTTGAAAATGGCTATGTGAAACCAGTAGATCATGAAACATACAATTCCCTCACACAAGATGAAAAGGATGTCTTGAAAGACCAAAGAAAGACGAATGGAAAGGTGATGTTTTACATACATCAAGCCATGCATGAGTGCATACTCCCAAGATTTTCATCAGCAAATCAAGACAAGGAAGCGTGGGACATATTACAAACCTATTATCAAGGTATGGACAAAGTAAAGACTGCAAAACTACAAATTCTTAGAAGAGATTTTGAAACTATGTCAATGAAAGATTCAGAGTCAGTAGATTCCTTTTACACTTATGTTAATGGCCTGATAAATTAGATGAAGTCTCATGGTGAAACCATAGAAGACATAAAATTTGTTGAGAAGGTACTTAGGAGTCTTCCTCCTAAGTTTGATACCCTTGTTGTGACTCTAGAAGAGAGCAAAGACTTGAGTCAATTTAGTCTAGGTGAATTGCAAGATTCTCTCATTAATCATGAACACATATTGAATAGGTCAAGTATGAGATTAGAGAATGCATTTTCCGCGCAATCATCTATAGGACGTGGAAGAGGAAGGGGGAGAGCCAACTCTAGAAGCAAAGGAAGAAGTTATGTCAGAGGTGGATGCAGTAGTAGTCCTGGAAATACTGGTGGAAGAGGTCAAAACCTAAGTACCAGTCAGCCAAGTAGTCATAGAGCTGACAAATCAAAAATTCAGTGTCATTACTGTAAAAATTATGGACATTATGCATATGCGTGCAGAAAGAGACCGTATAATCAGAACAAGCAAGGTCGGGATCAGTCAAACAACACAAATAACCAAACTCACACTATGTTTATGGTGTGCGTTGAATTAATTCCTATAGTATCCTCAGTTAAATGCAATGTTTCTCAACAAATCCCATGTGACATATGGTATTTAGATTCATGCTACAGTAACTACATGATAGGAAACATATAATTTTTTTCTAGTTTGGATGAGTCAGTCCAAACCAAGGTTACACTTGGAAGATATATCCAAGTCAGCGTCTTTGGAAAAGGTAGTATAAACATTTTAACAAATCAAGAAGAACAAAAGGTCATGTCTGATGTATATTATGTTTCTAGTCTGAAGCATAATCTGATGAGAACAGAATAGTTGTTACAAAAATGATACAGAATCTACATGGAAGATAAACACTATGTGATTATGGATAAATTCCCACAAAATCAACTTATTGCAAGAATCCAGATGACAAGTAAAAAAATGTTCCCATTGACATTGAAGTCATCCAAGAAGAAGAATACATCGCTAGTTGTTGGTACTGGAAAAAGTGCACAGTTAGACACTACATTTATAGCAGAAAGTGCATGCAGTTCCAATGAATAAAATAGTGCACGCAGTACCAAGAAAGGAGAAAGTGGCATAGAAATGAAGGTAGCATGCCAATATGAAGTACAAGATGATTCCTGGTTATGGCATTTCATATTTGGACATTTGAACTTTGGAGGTCTAAAGCTGCTACACACAAAGGATATGGTAAAGGGTTTTCCATTGATTGAAAAACCAGAAAGGATATGTGAAGGATGCATATTTGGCAAGAAACACAGAGAATCATTTCCATTTGGAAAGTCTTATAAAGCAAAAGATCCATTGAAAATTGTACACTCAGACATTTCTGGACCAATGCAAACTCCATCTATAGGAGGCACTACTTGTTTTCTAACATTTATTGATGATTTCTCAAGAAAGACATGGATTTATTTCTTAAAGGATAAATCTGATGCATTGGGTTGATTTCAGCAATTTAAATAACTTGTTCAAATGAAAAGTGGCTATTACATCAAGTGTCTAAGAATGATAGAGGAGGATAATATATCTCAAGAGAAATTCAGAACTTTTGTAAATTTCATGGCATCTATAAGAGATTTACCGCGTGATATACACCGCAACAGAATGGTGTCACAGAGAGAAAGAACATAACCATCATGGAAATGACATGTAGTATATTGGCAGCCAAACATTTTTCAAATGAGTATTGGGTTGAGGCAGTAGCCACTATGGTATACATATTAAACGATGTCTAACAAAGAGTGTGAATAACAGAGTTCCTCAAGAATCCTGGATAGGATTAAAGCATAATGTGGTGCACTTAAAAGTTTTTGGTTGTGTCGCATATGCACATGTTCCAGATGAACTAAGAAATAAGTTGGACAACAAATAACATAAATGTATATTTGTTAGATATTCTAAAGACACAAAAGGATACAAGTTGTATGGCCATGTTGCAAGAAAAGTCATAATCAACCGAGATGTTCAGTTCGTGGAAAATGAAGCATGGGATGGAAGCATAGAAAAGATAGTGAAAATTATTGATGCAATGGAGCATGATGACATAGAAGATGAAATGGTTCAAACACCATGTACAATTCAGTGCACAGTCCCTTCTATATCTGTGATTGTGACACAAATCATAGTGAAGAATACTCTAGTAAGAACAATAGGTGTGCAGTCTACACCTAAAGTGCAACAAACACCATCAAATATTTTGAGTAGTTCTACATCTCCATATCCAACTTTAGCAAGTATGTTACCAAGAAAGACAAGAATTTTGTGCGACATCTATAATGAAGACGCAACAAATTCATTTTTATTTTTTCTTTGTGTTCACAAATACATGATCCATTAACTTTTGAAGAAGTTGTCAAAGATGATGTATGGGAACAATCCATGGATGAAGAAATCGGATGCATAGAGAATCATCAGACATGGAAGTTAGTTGATGTACATGATGACAAGGATGTGATAAGTGTCAAGTGAATTTATAAAAACAAGAAAGATGCAGAAGGAAATATGCAAAAGCACAAGGCAAGGTTAGTTCAAGAGGTTTTACACAACAACCTGGAATTGATTTCAATGAAACATTTGCACCAGTTGCATGCATGGACACAGTCAGAACTGTGTTAGCAATTGTCGTGCAGTAAGAGTGGCAAGTTTATCAGATGGATGTAAATTTGACATTTCTGAATGGACACTTAGAAGAATAAGTGTATGTGGAAAAACCACAAGATTATGAGGTTCCACGACAAGAAGACAAAGTGTACATATTAAAGAAAACATTGTATGGATTAAAACAAGATCCCATAGCTTGGTACAGTCGCATTGATTCTTATCTCACACATAATGGATTTCAGAGAAGTGAAAATGAGCCAACATTGTACATCAAAGAAAATCAGTAAGGTAATATTTTAATTGTTTTCTTATATGTAGATGATTTGATATTTACAGGTGATTTTGGCATAAAATAACTCAAGGTAGTCATGAAGGATGAATTTGAAATGGATGATTTAGGGCTTATAAGATATTTTTTGGGAATAGAATTTCACCAGTCCAAAAATGGTATATTTATCTCATAGTCTAAGTATGCGCATGAAATATTGAAAAGATTCAATATGATAAATTCAAAAGAATCCCCAACACCCATCATAACAAGATTGAACAAAAGAAAGGAAGATAAAGGGTCCAAGGTGGATCCCACACTGTTTAAAAGAATGGTAGGTAGTCTTATGTATCTCACAGTGACAAGACCTGATATTATGTATGGAATGAGCCTAATCTCAAGGTTCATGGAAACTCCAAAAGAATCACATTGGAAGACAGGAAAGATGATATTGAGATATGTGAATGGAGCAAAAGATGTTGGCATAAAGTACTCTACTTTAGAAGATTTCATACTCATTGGATACACTGAAGGTGATTGTGGAGGCAGTATAGATGATAGAAAAAGTACCTCCGGGTACACATTTCATTTTGGAACAAGTATGGTATCATGGGCATCAAGGAAGTAGCCCATAGTGACTCTTTCTTCAACAGAAGCAGAGTACGTCGCAACTACAAGAACAACTTGTCAAGTAGTTTGGATGAGAAGAATGTTAAAAGATTTTTTGTAGGAACAACATGAACCAACAATAGTATTCTTTGACAACAATTCAGCCATCATGTTATCAAAGAACCATGTGTTTCACAAGAAAACTAAGCACATTTATACAAGGTATCATTTTATCAGAGAATTGGTGAATAACAAAGAGATCTGTTTAGAGTTTTGCAGGTCAAAAGAACAAGTCGCAGATATTTTTACAAATACTTTAGCAAGAGATGCATTTCAGCATCTACACAGTAGTCTGGGAGTCTGTGTAGTAATAGATGAGTGATAGTAAATGTAAACTGAATTTGTGATGAATTTTTTGTAATCCCACCTACTCATAATTAAGGGGGAGTGTTGGAAATAGTAATTACAAGTCGGTGAGATCTTTGTGTCTCCGTCAATTTGTCAGTCAGTCAATTTTCCAGTGGTTTGTCAGTCAACCGAATTGTCAGTGGGTCAATCTGTCTGACAGTCTACAAATGTAAAGTTGCATGTTTACTCAAACTTAGTATAAGTTAGTCGTCAAGCAGAGGAGTTATAAATGAGGCCTGTATTTATCTTCTCGAGCTCATATAAGTAGTTGAAGAGTCAGTCATATTAATGGTAGTGTTTAATGTTGAGTCACTCTTACTTCTACAAGAATTCTGAGCCAGAGTCCATATAAGTTTGAGTATTTAGTTAGTTGAATAGAGAAGAGAGATGCAAATGATGCAGAGTAGAATAAAAGAGGTAGAGTCATGAAGAAGAACAACAACAACAACTGAGGATTTGAAGAAGTCTGAGCACAAGCTTTGTGTCTGTAAAGTTAGCAGAAGTCATTTGAGACTAAGCTAATCCTTGTTATTTTATTTTGTATTCGCGCACTGCGCCGAAGTTATTGATATCAATTATTTTGTGTGTTGACAATTTTTTGTCGTATTTCTGATTTTATGTGCTAAGCATAGCACTATGTTATGCTTCATCCATAAATCATTTCATTAAGTGTGTTTATTCACAGTGCGCAATAAATCATGCAGTATGTGCACTACATGGTTAGTTTTGAGAACTCGTGAAGCGTGTGTGGTGCACAATATTTGAAACTACATTGCGCAGAGTAGTCTACGTGCCACGTCGATCCAAGAAAAATTACATGATCTCTTTTATGTTTTATAATTTAAAATATCCAAATCAGATAATAAAGAATTTATAAATTTCATCAAGTAACATACATTAAATTAGCACCTTTGATATTTAGAAAACTTACATTAAAACCTGAAATTTTTTTCTTTAAGGTAATACTTTGACCTTTAAGGCCTAAAATTTACAATATTTAAGGTAATAATTTGACATTTGTTAGGGAAACTTCCCCATATCCAAATTAGTAGAAAGTAAAAGATATTAGATTAATTTAGAGGAACAAGATTCCAAATAAGGGTTTCTGCAGTGGCAGTACTCCAACTTAGTGGATCTTCCTGCAGACAAAGATATTTGGGGAGAGTTAGCACCTTCAGTGGAAGGAGAGGTAGGCACAATGGTTGGGCTTGATAAGGGAGGAGTTACATGGTTTCATGGTTGGAGGCAATGTGAGTTTCATAGCTTCTTACAAGCATGAGTAGTATACACAGTAGAAAACTTAAAGAACTCTTTATTATTTCTATGGTTATTTTGCAGCTACCATGTTCTTACATGAGTATTCACGGTAGAAAAATTAAAGGACACTTTATTATTTCTATGGGTATTTTGTAGCTACCATGTTCTTACTCTGTACTCACAATAATTTTTTGGTGGCTCTCACGGTGACAGTTTTAATATTTCGTAGCAATTATCAGCTCCACAAGTTTTTTTCTTTGATATCTTCTCTAGTGGGTGTGGTTTCACCAATAAATGAAGATTTTACAAAATTCTATGTTGTCATAACTATCTAAGAATCCAAGTTCTTCTCCTCTTCGTTTTGAAACAAATTTAGTGGTAGTTTTGTTTACAAATTAGAACATATCTCTTAATTAAGAAGAATGAGGTCTTCTGGACAATTGTGTTTCCAGAGGAAATATAGAGACCAACCACAGATCGAGGAATTTAAGATTATTGTCTCTCGTACAATTTTCCTTTGGCTAGATATATTAAAAAATAATGTAGTAGTACATCTAGATACATATTTATAAGTAGATAGATACCTATGATTTTACTCGACATGAACCTTGGTAATCAGTACATCGGGTAAGCATCGCCACTAAATAAAACACCATGAACTTGGGGTGAAGTGTTTTTTCTGCTAAAAAAAAATGTAATTTTTATTTAAAAATAAACCAAAATTACATTTTGTATATATAATGAACCTTGTATTGGCAGACTACTTATTCTAATCAAACTAGAAATATCCAACATCAGAATAATATAAAACAAACATTAAGAGAATGGGAAAGCAGAGTTAGTAGAGGGATCGAAAGATCCCCATCACAAAACCACAAATGAAATACCAGTAAGCAAACCCAAAACCTCGCCGAGGGCAGGAAACGAACAAAATCCCCAAAGTAACCACAGAATCCGAATGGACCAGAGTGACATACATCCTCACAGAGACAAGTGAGGAACAAAACCTCGAAATTCAACACCAAAAAACTGAACACGGCACCGACTCCTTGGAAATAGAAAAACGAGGCTCTGAGTATACATCAAACCCTGAACAAACCGGCACTTGAAAGGAGCCAAACAACAGGAGGAATCAAAAGCTGCATAGAAAAAAGTCTACCCTAAAGAAAAACACCAACAATCCTAGAAATGGCGACCCAGATGACCTAAACACCCACATAATAAAAACTAATTCAAAGGGAGAGGGCACAAGACACTAGGGATTGACACAGTGACTCCCCAAAAACCGCAACACCAACAGCAACTCAGACAGAGTTATGAGCAACCAGTGGATCATTCAATAAAGAATCCATCGAGAAAGAGTTGCACTAGATCGCATTCGACAAGGAAGAAGAGAAAAAAAATCCCCAAGAAAAATACAAAGGCCATGCGAGGTTGAGCCACACTACCAAGGAAATGGAGAGAGGAAAGAAAGCTCCCAACAACCGCTGAAATGAAATAAAAATCTCTGGATAAAATAAAATGGCGGCTGGGGTTTCCCCTAGCTGCAGAAACCCCCGACCACATATCCACTTGAAATAAAAAGAATCTCTTCCCTTCACGCTCTCGGTCGCAGACGAAAACGACACCGAGAGGCCCACTGTAGCAAAAGAATGATGAAATCCTCAAGGACACCAAAAAAATTGCGCTTATAATCGCAGAATACCAGTCGCAAGGTTGCCCCCTCACCCCCCTCCTGAATTGTTATATTAAACTTGGGGTGAAGTGTTGTGTGAGAGATTGTTATAATATACTAATAGCTATAAAAGATATTAATTCACTATGATCAAAACCATCAAACCAGAGTATAAAATAAAATGGAGGATTAAATATGTCAATATGTGAAATGTCTATGATAGAGTCAAGTGAGCTTGTTGCTTTAAGTTCTCTAACAATTTCAAATATTATTAGCTTTGTTGAGTTTACACCTACATCAATGTTGTTGAGATAAATAAGAAATGGGAGAATAGACATTT